>CM035850.1:90210910-90318410 GCA_020510985.1 Pholidichthys leucotaenia | reverse complement strand
CCAGCAGCAGAAATAATCCAGTTAACCCAGGAAAAGTAAACGCATAACACCCCATGACACCCAACAGATCACCCCCCCATGACATCAGTGGGAACAGCTGGGACAAACTTCACACCTCTGTCCATTTAAATGTTCCCTTCTGAGGACAATTCAGACAGAGCTGCTGCTGAGATGGAAACCAAAGGGTTAAAGGGTGACGTGGCTTTATCAGCAGCACTGACCCCCCCCCCCCCCCCAACTGACCTGCTGGACAGGAACTAGCAACTCCTCAGACCTGTTAACACAATTTTAACAACAAAAGGACATACAAAAGAACAAAGATTCCCTTTGATTTAACAGGATAACAGCATGAATTTTCTGGTCTGTGAATGAACAGAACAGCCATGAGTGTTTCACGGAGTCACTTAATGAATTATAGTGGTTAATCTAAGTCACAATTTCAGGAAACAAACTTAAGGGGAAACTTGAACTCATGACACATTGTTTTAAATTTTGCTGATTTTCTTTTTTTTTTTTTTCCCCGCTTCTCTTCCAGTCCTTATGGCCACTTTCTGATTGCTTTGAGTTCTTAAAACATCATTTTAAGAATAATGTTAACTGACTTAAAGTACATTCCTAACTACACTATATCATACAATATGCCATTTAACATACAATTTCATTTGATTGCATTTAGTTCTTAATTCAAACAAGCAGAGTATTTGCAACCAACTTAATTAAGACTTGAACCAAAACAATCATTTAGAATACAACTGGGAGTGTTTAAGAATAAAAATCTTTGGATTCCTTAATGAAGTTCTGCCTGCAGATCACCTGCACTCAAACATTCCAAATACCACTTATGGGACGGACCAGATTCCATACAAAATGTTAAAAATTTTACTTTGGCTTCGTCTTTAAGGGGTTGCTGTTCCAGTTAAAAGTCTCAAGTGTTGAAGAGTCCAGCTTTGTATAAAATGGCCAAGTCAGTATACCGCTAAAGGCTCAAAGTCGCTAAAATAATCCAGAGGTTAAACTGGTTGTTAATGTCATTTAAGCCCTTCATGGCGTCGACAATGTGGAACCTGCATTTCACTTTGAAACAGATGGCAGTGAGTTATTGCAAACGAGCAGGTTTAAAGCACACATAACATTAAAGTTAAGAGTATTGCAAGAAGGAAAATAGTTTAATATAAAACACAGCTGTCTTACCTTGGAATGTCCTTTACAAATGAAGATATTCAAATTGGGCGTCGCGGTGGAAGAGTGGTTAGCACTGCAGCAGCACAGCAATTCACCCTTGGCCGGGGGATCCTGGGTTCGATCCCAGCCCCCGACCAACAGTGATCTGTGTGGAGTTTGCATGTTCTCCCCGTGTCTGCGTGGGCTTACTCCGGGATTTCTCCGGTTTTCTCCCACATGCCAAAAACATGCAAGTTAGGTTAATTGGCATCAAAACTGGGGATTCTAAATTGTCCTTAAGTATGACTGTGAGAGTGAATGGTTGTCTGTCTCTCTGTGTTGGCCCTGTGATGGACTGGCGATCTGTCCAGGGTGTACCCTGCCTCTCGCCCAAAAGATGCTGGGATAGGCTCCAGCCCCCCTGCGACCCGAAAAAGGATTAAGCAGAAGAAGATGAATGAATGATATTCAGATTGAAGTACGGAGGAAAAACATAAAAACTGTCCAAAATATCCATTAGATTCTCCAGAGGTGTTACAAATATATATGTATATATTATGAAGGAATGAAAGGATGAGACATGAGAAGCCCAAAGTGTGCACCAGGAGTGCGCCAGAGGAAAAGTGGAAAAACACAGATTGTACTGCTTATGCAAAGGGCTGCAAACTAACAAAAAAAAAAGTTACATGAAAATGGCACAAAATCACCAGAAAAGAAAAAGACCCGTTAAGTACAGAAGGTCTGAAGTCGTGTGAAAATGTTACAGAGTCAGAGCCGAGGGCTGAACTAAGTCACCCCACAGCATCTCAATGGGATCATGATGGTATATAACGGCAATTCCTCCTCCGTGTCCTTCAGAGTGAGGCTTGTCCACTGATCTGTATAGAAAACACTGGATTGAGCGTGCCCCATCAGCGAGTATAGAGCCGAATGAAACCACCGGGCTGCCATATTGGTACACCCAAAACACTCAGCGAGTCAGTGGAAAATGAATGGGTTTAGTAGTAAACGGTGCCACTTTTACCTCAATAACTTCCCAAAAAATTAACAGATTTTGAACTTCTTGGTATGGAAACAGTTTATAATCTTGTGCAACCGGTGAACTATAGAAATCAACTTGACATTATATTTAGCGGCCGTGGGACAACTGGATAATCGACAAAGTGAAGCCAAGGAGAGGAGTTCTGTGAGTAATACATGCAGTTAGTGTGTTTAGGCATGTCATCATAATAATCCAAATGATAGTCCTATGAGTAAATGAAAATATCATGCAGTGCTTTAATCTTGCTATTAAGTGCCTAGGCCTAATCGAATTTGCAAAATATGATGACCATGCTGAGTAAATTAATTTAATCAGGAATGCTGGTCATCATATAGTGTAAATATCTGTGAACTCTTAATTTACTTGTGATGCTGGTCATCAATACATAATGGTAATGAGGTGGTACACATATGATGACTGAATTATGCTCCGTATGACATGCGTCTCAAATAGCCTCTGACAACCAAGTCCAACTCCTGGCCTGCTCGTGTGGCTTAGTTTCTAAGCCCGGCAGAACTGGTTCTACTGACAGGAGAAGGGGCGAAGGCGAGTCTCTGGCACCTTCAAACCAGATGCTTCAGGTAGCTGGGCTCGACAGCCTGGGAGGGTAGTCCATCTAGGGGAAGGAAAACCCTGATTTCAAACCTCCTCTCCCTTGCGGCATACCTGGTTACAGGAAAGGCTTTGGGAGTCAACCCTGAGGTAAAATCCAGAGTCGGAGCCCCTAAGGCAGTCACATCGTTGATTTAAACTTCGTTCTGGCAGCTCCTGCAACGGCGCTGGTGCCAGACTGCAACAGCCTTGCTGTTCCTTTGGATCCATCAGCGATGTGGAGATGGGGGACATGCTCCATGGGCAACAGCCTGTCCTCCATATCACATTGCCTAGGCTAGCATCCAGCAACACTCACCAACACAAACTCACACCCTACACCCAGGAGAGGTCACTCCAGCTTCACTTCCAGCATCGACACAACACGGGAAACAACAGCTACGGTTATAAGTCATTGCTCAATTGGTATACAGCTTGGTGCCAGGGTTTGTTCCAGATGGTGGGAGGGATCCTTGGTGCTTACTGGACAACTACCGCCTGCCTCAAGCTGGGCAGCCCCCAGCCAGTAGGGCGTTGTCCCGCCACAGTCTGCCATCCTCATTGGGTGCATGGGGATTAGGAAATGTCCAAACAGCAGACTGCAGTTGCCGCACCAGAAAACAAAACAAAACGAAAGAAACCAGCTTTGAAACTGGGATGTTGGAACGTTCGGACGATGATGACCGGTCTTTCTGAAAACCTTCAGGACATCAGTGACTCCAGGAAAACAGCTGTCATAAATGACAAGCTTGGGAGGCTGCATGTGGACATTGCCACCCTTCAGGAAACATGCCTTGCTGACTCAGGCACACTGAAGGAGAAGGACTACACATTCTACTGGCAGGGGAAAGGCTCTGACGAGCCAAGGGAGCATGGAGTCGGCTTTGCAGTGAGGAACAACCTGCTGAATATGGTAGAGCCAGGTGGCAACGGCACAGAGCGTCTCCTCACTCTTTGCCTCAACACCACCAAAGACCCAGTCACCCTTGTTAGCGTGTATGCCCTGACACTGTCTTCCACACCAGACACAAAGGATGAGTTCTACGAGAAGCTCACATCCATTGTCGCAAGCATCCCCAGCAAGGAGCAACTTGTTCTCCTGGGTGACTTCAGTGCCACAGTGGGTACAGATCATGACTCGTGGCCCTCTTGCCTTGGACACTTTGGTGTGGGCAAAGTGAATCAGAACGGCCAACGACTGCTTGAACTTTGCAGTTACCACAAATCGTGCATTGCCGACTCCTACTTCAGGACCAAGCCTCAGCACAAGGTCTCTTGGAGACACCCACGCTCAAAGCACTGGCATCAGCTAGATCTTACCCTGGTCAGGCATGCCACCATCAAGAACATCCTCCACACATGCTCTTACCACAGTGCGGACTGCAACACAGATTACTCCCTGGTCTGCTACAAGATCAGGCTACAGCCAAAGAGGATCTACCGCTCAAAGAAACAAGGGAACCCCCGCATTGATGTCAGCAAGATGTCTCAACCAGACCTCGTGGAAAAGTTTGCAGAGACCTTCGGGAAGGGAATGCAAACCTCACAGCCCAGAGACGCTGCCACAGAGAAGTGGGAAGTACTGCAGGACACCATGCACCGCACTGCCTTGGCTACCTTTGGGAAGAAGTCCTTCAAGTCTCGCGACTGGTTTGAGGCCAAGTCCATAGAGATGACTCCCGTCATCAAAGCCAAGTGCGCCGCCCTCACCGACTATAAGCGGTATCCCAGTGAGAAGAGCCTGCAGATTCCCAGGGCTGCCAGGAGCAAGACTCAGCAGACTGCCAGGCATTGTGCCAACGAATACTGGACAGAGCTCAGTGAAGGCCTCTAGACAGCTGCTGCTACAGGCAACATTAGAGGGATGTACGATGGCATCAAGAAGGCGCTCAGACCAGTCCAGAGCAAGACAGCTCCCCTCAAATCTTCCACTGGGGTAGTAATTACAGACAAGGGCCAACAGATGGAGAGATGGGTGGAACACTACTCCGACCTCTACTCCAGACAGAACACAGTGTCCCCCACAGCTCTTGATGCCATCGAGTGTATGCCAGTCACAGAGGAGCTGGATGTAGAGCCAACCATAGAGGAACTGAGAAAAGCCATCGACAGCTTGGCGTTAGGCAAAGTCCCAGGCAGCGACGGGATTCCCCCTTACCTGATCAAACACTGCAAGACTACCCTCCTGCTCCCATTGCATGAAGTCCTTTGTCAGTGCTGGCAAGAAGGGGCTGTACCACAGGACATGAGGGATGCCAAGATCATCACCCTCTATAAGAACAAGAGCAAAAGAAGTGATTGCAACAACTACAGAGGCATCTCTCTACTCTGCATCATCAGCAAAGTCTTTGCTCGGGTCATTTTGATCTGCCTGCAGAAGCTGGCAGAATGCCTCTGCCCAGAGTTGCAGTGTGGCTTTCATGCCAGGAGATCAAAAGTCGACATGGTCTTCTCCCCCCGCCAACTCCAGGAGAAGTGCAGAGAACAGCAGATGCCCCTGTATGTCACCTTCATAGATCTCACCAAGGCGTTCGACCTCGTCAGCAGAGACGGCCTGTTCAAGATTCTCCCAAAGATAGGCTGCCCACCAAAGCTGCAGAGCATGATTGAGTCTTTTCACTCAGACATGAAGGGAACTGTCCAGTTCAACGGGAGTTCCTCCGACCCCTTCAGTATCTGCAGTGGCGTCAAACAAGGCTGCGTCCTTGCTCCCATACTCTTAGGGGTATTCTTCGCCGTTCTCCTAAAGCATGCCATTGGCACTGCAACTGAAGGAATTTACCTACGCACCAGGTCAGATGGCGGGCTGTCCAACCTTGCCTGCCTCAGAGCCAAGACGAAGGTTCACGAAATGCTCATCAGAGACGTGCTGTTTGCCGACGACGCAGCAATTGCAACACACACCCAAACAGGAGCTGCAGACATTGATGGACCGCTTCTCACAGGCCTGCAAGGATTTTGGACTCAACATGAGCCTGAAAAAGACCAATGTCCTGGGACAAGACACTGAATCACCACCTGCCATCACCATCAATGACTATGAACTCGACATCATCCACCACTTCACCTACCTTTGCTCTACCATAACCGACAACCTCTCCCTTGACACAGAAATAGACAGGAGGATCGGGAAGGCAGCTACAATGCTCGCTCGCCTCACAACCAAAGTGTGGACAAACTTCAAGCTGTCAGTGAAGACTAAGATGGAAGTGTATAACACCTGTGTCATCAGCACACTGCTGTACGGCAGTGAGTCATGGACAACATATGCCAGACAGGAGAAGCGACTCAACACCTTCCATCTGCGAAGCATCCGCCGCATCCTGGGCATATCCTGGCAGGACAGGGTAACCAACACAGATGTCTTGAATCGCACGGGACTTCCCAGCATGTTCACTCTCCTCAGACAGCACAGGCTGCACTGGCTAGGCCATGTCCACTGCATGGACGATGGGCGCATCCCAAAGGACATCCTGTATGGAGAACTGGCATCTGGGAGGAGATCCACTAGTCGTCCCCAGCTCCGGTACAAAGATGTCATTAAGAGAGACATGAAGGCCACCAACATCAACACAGAGACCTGGGAGAGCCTTGCAGGTGACTGTGCAAAGTGGAAAAGGACCCTGAAGCAACACCTGAAATCAGGGGAGGAGAAAATGATGACCGCTGTTGCAGAAAAAATGAGCACACAGGAAGGAAAGCAGCAGCTCCAACAGACCAGAGACGTCACACAGGTGTGACCTTTGCGATAGAGACTGCCATTCCTGCATCAGTCTATTTAGCCACAGACGACACCACTCCAGGTGAGCAGACAACCAGAACTAGGATGCTTCACCCATGGTCAACCCTGACCGACGGAGGCCAAAGACTTACCAGGAATAGTGATTGCCAAGGACACCTAAGCAGGACTTCTGATTCCTGATCATCTGACAGTGTTTATATCTGTGCTAAATTATTCCTGATGCTGGTCATCAACTACTGATTACCAATCAACACTGGATCAATTCTACATGCCAATTTTTGTTAACTGCACCATTGCCTGGTCCCAAGTCCAGGATGTGTTAGCAGGAGGAAAGGTGTGATGTTTTGTTTCAGAATCCTAAAATTTATGAAGATAATTATGTTAAGATTTAGCATTAGGCCTTAAGTTTTATTCCATTTGGGCCTATTCATCACAATGTGACAAATTATTTCAATATATGGTTAGTCTATACTAGTTAAATAGGTTATGTATAGCAAGGCCTAAATCTACATAATCACAGAAAATATGTGAGGCCTTTTTTTCCTCAAATTTTTGCCTCAATTTAAATAGGACCTTTGAAAAGGTTCTGATCCCATATTTTGCTAATTAGATTAGGCCTAGGCACGTAATAGCAACATTAATGCACTGCATGATATTTTAGTTTACTCATGCAGGACTATCATTAGGACTATTATGACGACATGATTAAACACACTGACTGCATGCATTACTCACAGAACTACTCGCCTTGGCTTGACTTTTCTGATTATCTATCTATCCATCCATCTTCTAGCACTTTTCCAGAGGTCCGGGTCACGGAGGCAACAGTTCAAGCAGAGAAGCCCAGACTTCCCTCTCCCCAGCCACCTGCTCCAGCTCTTCAGAGAGGATACCAAGGTGTTCCCAGACCAGCTAGGAGACAGTCTCTCCAGTGAGTCCTATGTCGGCCCTAGGGTCTCCTCTCAGTTGGACATGCCTGAAACACCTCAAGTGGGAGGCGTCCAGGAGGCATCCTGATCAAATGCCCAAACCACCTCAACTGTCTCCTTTCAATGCAGAGGAGCAGCGGTTCTACTCTGAGCCTCTCCCGGATGACTGAGCTCCTCACCTTATCTCTCAGGGTGAGTCCAGCAATCCAACGGAGAAAGCTCATTTCAGCCGCTTGTATCCGCGATCTCATTCTTTCTGTCATTACCCAAAGCTCATGACCATAGGTGAAGGTAGGAACATAGATTGACCAGTAAATCTACAGCTTTGCCTTAGAGCACAGCTCCCTTTTCACCATGACAGACCAATACAACATCCGCATCACTGCAGATGCTGCTCCGATCCGCCAGTGCCAATATATACACAGCCGTCTGTCAGTCTCTCGCTCCATTCTTCAGTCACTCATAAATAAGACCCCGAGATACTTAAACTCGTCCACTTGGGGCAGGAGCTTGTCCCCAACCCGGAGAGGACAATCCACCTTTTTCTGGCTGAGGACCATGGCCTCGGACTTAGAGGTGCTGATTCTCATCCCAGCTGCTTCACACTCAGCAGCAAACCATCCCAGTAAGACTTGTACGTCATTGCTGGATGAAGCCAACAGGACAACATCATCAGCAAACAGCAGAGATGAGATCCTGTGGTCACCAAGCATGACACCCTCCATTCTCTGGCTGTGCCTAGAAATCCTGTCCATAAAAATTATGAACAGGATTGATGACAAATCCAGCCTTCCCACTACTGCTAAATATAATGTCAACTTGATTTCTATAGTTCACCGGTTGCACAAGATTATAAGCTGTGTCTCCATACCAAGAAGTTCAAAATCTGTAAATTTTTTGGGAAGTTATTGAGGTAAAAGTGGCACTGTTTACTACTAAACCCATTCATTCTCCATTGACTCACGGAGTGTTTTGGGTATGCTAAAATGGCGGCCACTGAGTTTCTAATGGCTTCACTTCTGCCAGCTAGTGTGCCATCCAGTGTTCTCTATACGGATCAGTGGGTTTGTCAATGTAAGAAAATTCAGTAGGAGTGATTTGGTTTAAGTCCAAATTGTCCAGAGGTTTCTGCCAGGTTTCAGTAAGACGCAGTAAATCCAGTTGTTTGTCTGTAATAAAGTCATTTAAGATGAGGCTTTTATTGCTGAGGGATCTTGTGTTTAGCAAAGCTATTTTGAGTGACTTTTGTTTTGAAGTTTGCAAAATACCAATTGAGACCATGTAGATTTGTTTTTAAGGGGCTTTATATCCACTGCAACAATGCTAAACACAACACCTTGCTGAAAGATGAAGTTCTCCTGCAAGAATGTAGCTTTATGTAAACATCATGTCTTCTGCAGCAAAAAAGTAACTTATAGAAAGCGCGATGGCTCACAGGAGTTGCGTCTGCTCACTACAAGAGAATCATAGGTAATCCCCATAATGCTTTCCGTATCAGGAAAACCATTTCGATATTAATGAATGTCTGTGAGCTCTCTTTATCTGCAGGCCTTCTCACCATTGATTGTTGTTTTTTCACAGGGCTACAATATATTAAAATTTTAGCTTTGTTGTCTGTGTATTAAGCATGGTGAGGAGGCTCGCCTTTTTCTGTTATATATACTGAGGTATGCTAATGTTTTCAAGCAGTGGGCACTGGAAACAGCGGGCATCCTGGCCAGCACTGTAAACAGGGTTGGAAAATCAACAGAAGCTCTATGTAGAGGCTGCCATTACATGAGAGCTGTTAATTTATTTTAGCAGTGTTTTGAAAGTGTAAGATATTGTATTTCAGACCTCTTTTTTTGTTTTAAAGTATGAATCACAATTCCATTCTAATATGTTGAGATGCAGCTGTGTAAAAGAGATCATGCATTTATGGAGGCATAGAAAGAAGAGAAACACAAATTGTGCCATCTGAAAGTCAAATCAAAATCAAATCTATTTAAACTGGAGTCTTGCCTCAACATACTCAGATTCAATCTACTGAAATAGGGCTTTGGTTTTGTGCATTTTTTTTTGACTGGTAACTGATTGTACACAGTATTTTCTTCTATAATGCTGAACCAATGCTCTGCTGCTGCATGGGAGATTTAACTTCCAGACACCACTTCAAGCAGCCAGAAACATGTGTTCCAAAGAGATAATCAGAAGTCTGTAAAATTAACTGACCTTTGTCATCTTGCAAATGCTTGTTCTGTGGGGAGAAAATCCTGCAGCATCCACTCACCCTGCATAGAGAAGATAGTCTCCTGCCTCTGCTGTTCAGTTTTCTCCTTTGTTTTAACATTTTTGCATCTTTGTTCCAAGGAAAATGACATACATTTTTTATTCATTACATCCAATTTGAATAACATGTTTAAACTTGGATTGCCCCTTTTCAGATTTTTCACACAGTTCGGTCAAAATTGACACTACCCTTGGACATAAACTCTGCTGCCTGCTCCGGGTACGCCTCACATGTCTCTCTCTGTGTTATGCACACAGTATCTCACACACAAGCACACACACACAAAAGAGGCCTTCTCTCCAAACTGATGGGGAGCCAAGTCTCTGCGTCAGAGACCTCTTGGCAGTTCCACACAGAGGCCAGTCACCCTGACACACTGTAGAAAGACCGCCCTCAGTGTGCGAGCACACCTGTTAGCCTGGCACACAAACAGGGGTCCCTTCCTACAGCTGACACCTCTGCTGATAAATACAGAATATACAGAATCCAAACTGTTTCCACCTGGCCAGCTCTGCTTTGTGCATGCTGCTCTCTCATTGTCTCTGTGTGGTCTGCAGGTATGACAGAGAGGGAGAGGCAGGTGATGAAGAAGCTCAAAGAGGTGGTGGACAAGCAGAGGGATGAGATCCGAGCCAAGGACCGCGAGCTCACGCTGAAAAACGAGGACATAGAAGCAGTAAGGACACAAACTGTGGAGTAAATCAAACATTCAGGGTGTGACATCAACAGTGACCCACCAGCCAAATTCGTATAGAATTCAGCAGTGGAATGTAGCTCAGTCAGTCTAATAGACTCTCCAACAGGTGGAAGATTCTGTTGTGTAGTTTCCACAAAAGTCATCTGAAGAAATAAACCCACTGCATTTACTATAAGTAAATGCAGTGGGTACCATAAAATGTGGTTGGCCTTAAACTTCTTAAAATTAAATGAAGAAAAACAGAAGTCCTTCTACTTGCTAACACTGAACTCCATGATCTTGGTCCTTTAATAGGTCTTTTCCACCAAAATGGTTCCAGTGTTTAACTGGAGCCAGAGCCTGATTGGCACCAGTTCTTTGGTTTTCCACCACTTGACGCACCATTCCCAGGCTCTCAAAAGTGGGGCTATCGTGGCCCCAACTCCTAGCTGGGCCAGCGGCAGCACCAGTTTACGTTGGTTACATCCGTGGTCATGGGCGTGGTTAACTGACCAGCTTCAAAACATTACTGACTGCCATGTTGCTTTCCAAACAGTGGAGCAAGTGACGGATTCCAAAACCAAAGAGATTTGGAACGAAGAGGAGACACATTTCTTGGCTCTGTGGACATAAGCAGAAGTACAAGATAAGCTGGAGGGGGCCACTCATCTGATGAACTGTTTTGGGGGACAGGCCAGCCAGCCGGACCATCTTAACTGCCTTGGTTGAGTCCATACAACAAACTGCTCAAAACACACTGGTAAGTGTATTGTCTTTAAAATGCCAAAAGTTAACCAATATATATGTACATATATCTCCGCTTGTACTGATATGTAACAGCCAAAGTCCGGATATTTTTTAGTCACTCTTGTGCCGGTAATATTTTCGGTTAGCTATGCTAACAAGCTAACAGTGTTTTGACCACGAACGTTTCTCCTCGCCATAAAGAAATGCACGTTTGAGAAACTAGAACAGAAATCTTAGCGTCTTACAGAATACTTTAGATACTTTAGATATCCAGTGCAAAATACGCTGTTTGTTCAGTATCAATATGGTTTATTGTTGTCTCAAATGACGTTAGTGGCGTCACCATATATTTTGAAATGCTCATTTGAGAGAAAACGAGAACACTAATGTTAGCGTCTTACAAAATACTTTTTTTTATAAAGACATCCAGCGCAAAATACGTTTTTTGTGGTATCAATACTGTATGAATGGGTGCCTTGCGTTGTGTTATGGGAGATTTTTCTACCAAAGACGACCAAAACGTCGTCTTTTTTACTATTTTGGTAATATTTCCATAATCTTGTGCCATTTTTTTAAATTTCACTCATCTAATTGTGTGTTGTGTAACCGTGTTTTATCTAATCCTCTTACTTTATTGCGCAGTAGCCTGGTGGAGCACCTACAATGTCATTGTACTGTCAAACTGTACAATGACAATGAAGCCTATTCTATTCCTATTCTTCTATTCCATAATCAGACATGTAAGCTTTGCTAATATTGGTATTGAATAAAATTGCCTTCTATGTCTGCACATTTAATGGAAGGCTTAAGTTGGACACTGTACAAACTAAAACACTTTTTTTTTTGTATTTACAGATTTATCACACCTGGATGATGAGGGAGAACCACCCAGAACTGTGGTGTCCAACTCACCTTCACCAGCACCAAGCTTTTTCTCCTCTTCTCATCAGACCAGATTAGGTAATATATGTTCAGCTCATGACCCATTCACACAAATGAGGGAGTGAATTAAACCAATTATACACTTGAATTGAATGTTGTGATGCCACTAACAGTAAATGGGTGTTGAATAGACACATTCAATCTTGTATTGACAATTCCTGCATTTTTCAGTGTGTGGTTATTTTATATTGCTTATTTTTGTACTTTAAAACAGGGAAACAGAAGTGGGACACAAACATGGACCTCCTTCTTGACTACCTGGAGAGGCCAGATGACAGACAGCAGGAGCAGAGCAGGAGGGAGAAGCAGCTGACCTCCTCTGTGCTGCAAAGCACCCAGAAGATCGAGGACAGGACCAATACCCTTGTAGCTATCACAGCATTGATGTTTTTGGCTGTGTGTGCATTTCATATGTAGCAGTCTTAAGTTTTTGAACATTTTGTAAATAAAAGCTTTCTTTCCTTAAGCGTTTTTCTGCTTCTACATTATGTTATCCTCACACCAAACATATGCATGAAATGTAAAGCTATTTAGGATAAACAATGCAAATCCCTGTAATATTGTAGTGGTGGGAAGTGAAAGTACAAGTACTGAATTACTGCACTTAAGTTCATTTTTTCAGGTGTTGGACAATATATCAGGTATTTGTGGATTTGCTCATGTTTTTGACAACTTTTTTCATATTTTCTAAAGAACAAGCAGCAACAAACTTTAAATCTATGCACTTTTTGTGTGGAAAATGTTCCAAGTTGCCAGCTTCAGAAATGATAATGAGTTTATGTTCTTTTGACAACGTACCACATGACATTCTGTCAGCTCTGGACAAGATCATTTCTGGGGAAAGTACTTTTAACTTGTACACTTTACAGTCTCTCTGGTTACCCCTACATGAATAAAAACTTGAATCAGTACTTTAATCAGAATAGATGACATACAAGTACAGAAGGGTATACCTTTAACAACTCTGTAAATGTGCAAAAAAAATATAAATACTTTAAAACAGAGTACACTGAGGACTGATTGTCAGCTGAATTTTTTATTCATTAATTATTTTGAACTACTTCACATGGTTTTTTTTTCCACAATATCTTTATTGAACCTTTTTTTTTTTTTTAACAAACATGATACAAACAATCAAACACTAACACTAAAGTACTACAAAAAAAAAAGAAAAAAAAAAGGATGCACTAAAAACACCAACAACCACCAGCAAAATCAAATCTTCAACAATGCTCCTCTGTTTAGTCTAGACAATCCAATACATAAGTATACATATTATGTTCACCAGTTTGGAATTTACAAGGTCCACACACATCATTCACCTTCTTCTTCAAAAGTTATGTTTAAATTTTTTACATAATCAATAAAAGGTCTCCATATATTCTCAAACACAATTTCTTTTGATTTCAGTATATATGTTATTCTTTCTAATGGAAGGTTTGTTAACATCTGTCTTAACCACTGAGTCACATCTGGTCTATGAGTCTTTTTCCATAATAGTGCAATACATTTTTTGGCATTAAGCAAACTGAGGTCTATGAATGTTCTTTCACTTTTATTAAAATTATGCTTTTCTGGGTACAGACCCAACAAAAACAATTTAGGATTCAATATGATTTGTTTTGAGATTATTTTTTCAATTGTTACCCTCACCTCTTCCCAAAACATTCTTATTAATCTACATTCCCATACACAATGAAATAGAGTTCCTTTACTTTCCATGCATTTTGTGCATGTATCTGGTATATTTTTGTTATATTTATTTAACTCCTCCGGTGTAACATACATCCGCATTAACCATTTGAAATGTATCAATTTAAGGCATACATTTATTGATTTGGTTTGAGCTTCTGTACAAGCCAATTCCCATTGTTCCTCTGAAATTTCAGTTTGCAGATCTTCTTTCCAGTAGTTTAATCTTTTCAGTGAATTTTCACTTGAAGATAGTGTCAATGAGTTATAAAACTCTGAAATAATACCCTTTCTTTTACTATCTTTCATCATCATTTTTTCCAAGGATGAATAAATAGGTCGAGTGAGAGCTTTATTTTGATTTGATCGAATAAAGTTTCTAAGTTGAAGATATTTAAAAAAATGTGTTCTATTGAGATTAAATTTGATCCTCAGCTCTTCAAAAGACATTATGTTATCTGCACATGGCAAATATAAATCCTGAATCTTTTGTATCCCTTTTAAATTCCATACTTTAAATACAGCGTCCGCTCTCCGTGGTTTAAAATATTGATTACCCCATATTGGACTAAATTGTGACAGTAACTGTGGTTCTTTTAAATAGTTTTTAGCTTCACACCATATTTTGATCATATGCTTTACAAATGGATTTTTAACTTGTTTTTGTAATTTTTTTGCCGAATCTGAGTATATGAATATGGGAAGAGGTAAAGGTAAATTGTATGATTCCATTTCAGTCCAGTGAGGGAGATCATTTGATGAAAAATAATATGTCATAGACCTCAGTTGTGCCGACCAATAATACAACATAAAATTTGGACATTTCAGACCTCCACGATCAAATGGTAAATATAATAAAGACAGACGTAATCTAGCCCTCCTGTTGTTCCATATAAATTCCACTAACTTTTTTTTTATTCTTGAGAATAAATCTAAAGGTGGTGATAAGGGAATGTATTGAAATAAATAAAGTATTTTAGGTAAAATATTACTTTTAAGTATATTGATTCTCCCGATCATCGACATTGGTAGTGACATCCATCACTTAGTTAACTCATTGATATCTGTCATTAAGGCTTCATAGTTGACACTGGCGACTGATTCTAGCTTAGGCACAATTTGGATTCCTAAATATTTAAACTGATTTACAACATTGAATTGATTTACCTCAGGGGCTGGGTAATTTCTCTGGGTCTCATTTAGCATTAATATTGAAGATTTAGTTTTATTTATTTTATATCCTGATATTTCCCCAAAATTCTTTATTAAATTCAACAAGGTTGGAATTGATTTTTTTAGATTCGACATAAACAAAATTATGTCATCGGCGTACAGGGAGATTTTATGTTCTGTTGGTCCAACTTTAATTCCATATATTTGTGAATGTAAACGTATCGCTATCGCTAAAGGTTCAATTGCCATAGTAAACAGTAAAGGTGAAAGTGGACAGCCTTGTCGACATCCTCTATTGATTTTTATTGGTTTTGAAATATTGTTATTTGTTAGGATTTCTGCTGTAGCATTATTGTATATTATTTGAACCCATTTTATGAAATTATTTCCAAGTCCAAACCTTTGTAGGACTTCAAAAAGAAAGGGCCATTCAACTCTATCAAAGGCCTTTTCGGCATCCAGTGATAGGAGAGCTGTATCCGGTGCTTCTTTATTAAAATAAATAATATTAAATAGTCTTCTTACATTATGGAAGCCTTGTCTTCCCTTTATAAAGCCATTCTGATCTCGATTAATAATATTTGGTAAAATTTCTTGTATTCGTCTTGCTAAAATTTTACAGATTATCTTAAGGTCGGCGTTTAATAGGCTTATTGGTCTCATATTTTCACATTTATTAGAGGGCTTACCTGGTTTTGGCAGCAGTATAATTAAGGCATTATTTATGTATGATGGTAAATTATTATTTTGAAATGCTTCTAAAACCATTTCCAAAAAAGGTTTTATTAATTTATTCTTAAATTTCTTATAAAGGTCAACTGGAAGACCATCTGGTCCTGCACTTTTTCCTGATTTCATATTATCAATGGCTAGCCCAACTTCTTCTTGACTAATTTTAGACTCCAATATCTCCCTGTTTTCATTTGGAATACACGGTATAGATAGTTCGTTCAAAAACCCATTTAGTTTTGTTAAATCAAATTCATTTTTAGTATCATATAATTTTTCATAGTAATCTCTAAAGGCTCTGTTAATTTCTAAAGGATCTATAACTACCTGTCCGTTACTTATAATACTAGTAATTGGTGTTTTAATTTCTAATTGTTTAATCTGCCATGCCAATAATTTCCCTGATTTTTCACCTTGTTCATAAAAAGATTGTTTCAATCTTAGAAGACTCGAGGCAGCTCTATTCGCTGATTTTTTGTCGTATTCAGCTCTCAAAATCAGTAATTCATTCTCCAACCTTGGATCACTTCCTGCATACACTTTTTCCTGAAGACTTTTCATTTTATGTTCCAATTTAGCTCTCTCCTCTCGAGTCTTCTTAGATTTTGATCCTGTATAACTAATAATATGTCCCCTAATAAAAGCTTTGAAAGCTTCCCACTTTACACATGCTGATGTTTGTGTAGTATTGATGTCAAAGTACTCGTCTATCTGTTTTTCTATATACTTGACAAATTCCTCATCCTGAAGCCATTTATGCTGAAATTGCCATCTACCTGATTCCTTTGTCAATTTTTTATCTACATATATTAGACAACAGGGTGCATGATCAGAGATCACGATGTTATCATAAAAGCAGTTTTGAATCTTGGATCTTAATTCTGTGGAAATCAAAAAATAATCAATACGTGAGAATGTCTTGTAGGTACTGGAATAACAAGAATAGGCTTTAACTTGTGGTTTCATTTCTCTCCATATATCTAACAATCTCAATTCTTTCATAAAATGATTAATAGTCATCCTACATCCAATGTGCGTACAATCCAGTCCTGTTGATCTATCTATACCTGGATTCAATGTACAATTAAAATCCCCTGCTATTATATGTTGCCCTGTAAGTGATGATAAAATAAGAAATAAATTAGCAAAGAACTTTTGATCATCTATATTGGGACCATATAAGTTCACAAGATTTATATTTTCTAATAGCAAAGAACCTTGAATGATTACATATCTTCCAAGTTTGTCTCCAATTACATTTTTCACTTGAAAAGGGACTGATTTATGTATGAGAGTCATAACTCCCCTGGCCCGGGATGAAAATGATGAGGTGAATACACTTCCTTGCCATCTACTCCTAATTCTTTTTATATCCTCCTCTATTAGATGAGTTTCTTGTAAAAACACAATTTTTGAACCCATGTCTTTTATTTTATTCATAACTTGTTTAAGTTTTTTTAAATTTTGTAGACCTCTGCAATTCCATGAAGTTAAATTAAGATTAACACTTTGGTTTATGATCAATAGAGAGTTTGGGATTACCTTGCAGTGTAAACATGCTCATACAGAGAAGCAAAAACATGAGTGGTTGAACATTCATCCTACAAACTACACACAAACAAATTCCCCCTTCCCACACTTGTGGCGAACCCCCCAAAATCAAAAGAAAAATTCCGTCTCCCGATATAGCCATCGACCGTTCCACATCCACGGGGAACAGCCTAAGCCACTCCTTCTTCATCCTCCCAATCACCCTAACTCTACTGCTTTTAATGACGTAACATTAACTCTCCTCTGTAGTTTTCCAACTTAACTCCAAAATTTTTAACAACTTTGTACATCATAGTTTTTTTTTGTTTGTTTTGTTTTTGTTTGTTTTTTTTAATATATAATACAATCTATATTTTGTAAACTTGCTGTTTACTTCAAGTCAGTCAGATGCCTGTGCAAATGCTTAATTATTCTACCTTATATTTTGTTCATGCTTAGCTCCCACCAGTCTCTTCTTCTTCTTTGATCTTCTTGATGAACTCCTGCGCCTCCTCTGGGGTCTTGAAGATGTGGGTTCTGCCCTCATACGTGGTCAACAGTCTCGCAGGATAGATTACACCATGACGAATCCCAAGGTTGCGCAGCTCCTTACGTATGGGATCAAACTGCTTCCTCAATTGTTGGATTCCTGTGGCCAAATCTGGGTAGAACCGCACCTGCTGATCCTGGTGTTTAATCTCTCCTTTAGCTCGTGCAGCGTTGAAGATCTTCATCCTGTCTCTGTTGCTAAGAAACTTCATAATTAAGGTCCTCGGCGGTCCCTTATCTCTCCGTGGGCCAATACGATGTGCTTTTTCCAGAACCACTGCTGATTGCAACTCCTCGCTGCCCAGCACCTCCGGAATCCACTTTTCCAGAAAGGAACATACGTCCCGACCTTCTGATTCCTCTGGAAGACCCACCAGCCTCAAGTTATTCTGTCTCGACCGAGATTCCAAATCCAAAATATTATCTTCTAGACATTTATTTTTTTTTTCCAAAGTGCGCACCTTTAATTGAAGACGGGTGACGTCATCTTCAGCACTACGGAGCTCCATCTGCGCCGTTCGTTCTACACAGTCACCCAATTCCTTTCTTATTCCTTCCAACGCTGTCATAATCCCATCAAATCTAGAGGAAAAGTCCGCTCTCATTGAACTCATGGCAGCCATCAGCGCATCTGCGCCATTCCCCGCAGATATCGCACCGTTGCCAGCCTCCTCCGCCATATATGGAGTTTTGTTTGCTGCGTCACAGACCTGAAAGTCCGTTAATTTGGACTGTTTCGGCGGCTCGCTTTTTCCTTTACCTGGTTTTCCAGCCTTAGGCTTCGCCGACATATCCTCGCCCAAACGCTGGGATACGTTCTGTCCCAAATGAGAGAGTTATTTGCCGATTTTTTTCTCCAGGAGCAGAGCAGAGTGAAACGCGTCCGTCTTACGTGGCAGCCATAACCGGAAGTCACTTCACATGTTATATTTTGTAAATGCTATGGCAGGCATTAAACAGGTTATTGCTCCCCACTGTTAAAATACTCCATTAACCCCTTGACGCCTGTTGTCACGAATTCGCATCAAACCACTTCCGCTCCAAATGCAACCAAAATACTGTCTGTATTCCTCCACTTCCGTTTGGAGCACTTCCAACACATACCTAGGAACCTTTTGCAAGCATTAGTTTCTCATAGGAACGGTCAGAGACGGAGCACCATCCATTTCCTGATTGCTAGGGTTAGGGTTTGGGTTAGGGTTAAGGTTAGGGTTATAGTTTGGCAGTCATGAGAGTTGAAAATACTGAAAATAACTTTGTTGCATAAATAAAAGATTCTTCATACTTGAAATGGGAACAGGTGCTTTTTTACCATTTTTTTTTTTTTTTAACCATAGATGCCTGTTTTTGCTAATTTGCATCATACCTAAAATTATATCTATTTTATGTGCTATAGTCAAATTAACTTTCTCAACTTAATTTAGCATCTACTTGAAAGCAAAAACACAAGTGAAATTTTTTTTTTCATAATTGGAAATAAATTCAGGCGTTAAGGGGTTAAAGCTGCCCTCATGTCATTCTACACTGGCAAGGTCAGGTACTGGTTGAACTGGAGGCTGACTGTGATCAGGTGTGTCTGGGAGTCCAAAGTTGTCACCATGTTCCTCACAAATATTATCAAGTATGCAGCAGGTGAGCACCATTTTCTTGCTCAGCTCAAGTTTGCAGTCATTCCTTGTCAGAAGGGACCTCCATTGTCCTTTCAAGCCGCCGAAAGCCATTTCCACAACTGAACGTGCACGGCTCATCCGGTAGTTGTAGTTACGTTGTTCAGGGGTAAGTCTGCCTGTGTCCAAAAAGGGTTTCATCAGCCACTTCCGTGTGGGGTCGGTTGGGTAGTGAAATCCGGTGTCATGCCAAAAAGTGATCACCGTCTACAGGAGCCAGGAGTGCCCGCTTGTTAAAGGTGTACTGCCTGGTCTCAGTCCACCTACAATGTGTCTAAATGTTTTGAGGTTTTATCACATCTGAAAAATTATAGTGTTGGCCAAAGTGTTGCAGTTTGGAAAACAACGTATAGAATTTAACTGATTGCAATATTTATGTGCAAAAACATTGTTTTTTGGAGGTACATAGAATATATATTTATACAGTATCTTCATGTATATATGCAGTAAATCTATGCATTTTTCCATGTAACCTTTTGACTGCCTTATTTTAATTGCTTTTAATCCTAGATCAAGTTTGTTTCGGGTTCAAAATGCATCATAAGTGTTAAATATATCTTGTTATACCTAACCAAGTACTGTTTATCTGTTGAAATATATATTTAATGGCTAATATAAACCTGCAAGTTTGGTTAATTGGCATCAAACTGGGGATTCTAAATTGTCCTTAGGTATGACCGTGAGAGTGAATGGTTGTCTGTCTCTCTGTGTTGGCCCTGCGATGGACTGGCGATCTGTCCAGGGTGTACCCTGCCTCTCGCCCAAAGATGCTGGGATAGGCTCCAGCCCCCCCGTGACCCGAAAAGGATTAAGCGGAAGAAGATGAATGAATGAATAATATAAACCCATAACAATATGATCCCTGGCGATCATTTTTTGGGCAGCTGATCACTGCTGATCACTGTCTCATAATGCGCCGTAACACCACCTATTACAGAACTAACATAAATATTATGTTTAAAAGTGTAGTCAGTGCTCGCGCTACAGACTTAATCTAACAACGGCTGACAACTAAAATATTGATAATTACCAGTCTCCTTAAACGTAGCCACCGTTCTCTGCCATTAAGTATATAACTGTTTTGGATGGTATTACAGGTTTGGAATAATAAAAGCAGCGCTCTCAAAGAGACAACAAACTCCTACATGTTGACAAGCTAGCACTGCTACTTCTTCTTCTGTGGTGTTCTGCGGGGCTGCATAAAGGCGCTTCACACTACGTAATGACGTAGCCCTGACGTAATCCCAGACGAGCTCCATATCGGTGGAAAACCAACTGGTTCTCATGAGGCACTACAGTTGAACTGGTTAAGCACTGGCACCAGCCCCAGAACCGAACTAGCACTGGCTCTTATTTTGGTGGAAATGAGCCCTATAAGGAAACACTGGAAGCGTTTTGTAAGGAAGCTAGATGTATTTTTTGAGAGAGTACCCTGACCTTTGATAAACAAATAAATGTGGTTTTAAAAGACAGTGTCTTTCAGCTCAGGGTACTTATCAAAGTGAAATCTTTTCTTTGCTTTACAGACTTTGAAAAGGTCATTCATTCCTTTATTTTCCATAAAAGTTTAGTTTATTTTCTTTCTGTAAAAGAACAAAGAGAACATATAAATAAACTTCATTGTCATTACCTAACAAACAACATAATGAAAGCAACAAGGTGCTGATGCCTCGGTGCCTATGGCATGGTAGCATGGGGGGCTGTAAAAAAGTCACACTGCCACTTGGAAACACTGATTTCAGAGGTCAATGCGTGGTCAATGCTTGGCTTGGCGTCTCTTTGTAAACTCTGTCACTTCTACACGTACTGGTCGTCATCTTGTCTGTTTTTGTTTGTTGTATTAGCTCCGTTTTAAATTTTTATCTCTTTTACTGATATTAACTTTTTACTTAGTGTTAGCTCAGTAAATACAACAGCCCGTACTGGCTCACAGGTGAATCAGACCCCGATCAGGGCTGTTCACCGGGTTAGGCTAACCCATCTGTTTTAGCTAGCTAGCTAGCCACTTCTGGCCTGGAAAGCCATGGCTCCATCCCCAACCTGTGTCAGTTGTGTTTCCCTCTCTAAGAAGGTTTCTGAGTTGGAATTGAGACTCTCTAACCTCTATAAGATTCGGGCAGCTGAAAACCATCTGGATACTATCATTTTTGGACAAACATCGGCGCCAGCGATGGACTAGCTAGCAGAGACGGCTACTTACCTGGGTGAAATTAGCATATCATCAGCCACCTCCACCCCTGCTCTGGTCACCTCAGCTGTCCAGGACTCCAGCACCAAACACTGGCTTCAGCTCGGAGCTAAACCCAAAGCCCCGGGTGGTTCTTCACAGCCTCAGTGCGCGCCCTGGACCATGGTTGGGCCCAATAGCAAACATCGGGGATTGACCAGACATGGCCGCGCCTCCTCCCTTCCCCTTTTGCTGGAAAACAGATTCGACATCCTTTCCCTGGAAGATTTCCCCCACCTGGACGTTGATCTTCCTCCCATGGCTGCCCCTCCTCCTTCAGTAGCGGCCCAAACCCGCAAGCCCCGGATCAAAACTACCTTAAGTGTGCCAAACTTTACACCAGCTCCAAAAAGAAGAGAGTGCAACCCCCTTCATCACCCCTGCACCAGCACCTCACCACTGCAGCAACAACAACGGCAAAAATTTTTACCATTTCAGAAGCCACCGACAAAGTCCCCCCAGATGACGCTGGTAATTGGTGATTCAATAGTGAGGAACGTCAGAAGCAGGTTCTGTGTTAGAAAAGTTTTTCCTGGGGCTAAAGTGTCAGACATTGAGGCTCTTACCCCTGACCTATTAAATGAACACCCCCACGCTAAAACTGTCATTGTGCATGTTGGATGCAATAACATCCCAGATGAAGCGTCTGAGATCTTAAAGAGAGACTTCAGGAACCTTCTGTCCACTCTTAAGAACTGTGGCAGACGTGTGTTTATTTCTGGACCACGTGCTCCTTTTAGAAGAGGTTGCAATTATTTTAGCAGAACTCTTAGCCTTAATACCTGGTTGTGTTTAACATTGGTTTTATAGACAATTTCAACCTGTTCTGGAAACGCCCATCATTTATGAGGCCAGATGGTATCCATCTAAAGGGCCTTTTCCACTAGCACGCTTTAGCGTGACACGGGATGGCTCAGCACGCTTTGTACGCTTTTCCACAAGCCCCAACACGGTTTAACAGCCGCGATTCTCAGCCCCGCTCCAGGGCAGGGTACAGCAGTGCTGAGCTGTGCCGTGTTGTGACGTTAACAGACTGGTCGCCGCTGATTGGTCAGGTCGTAACCGGCGCTGATTGGTCAGGTTGTAACCGCCCCTCTCCTCCTCCTCATCTACCAAATCTTCACGACCTTCTCAATAAAGTTTTTGAAAAAAAAAAAAAAAGAATCTTCACGACCGCCTTTACTCAGCACGCAACCACTGTTGGCGGTTTCTTTTCAGTGTATTGCTGTGGTATTTTCATTTATTCTCTATCAAAAATGGCTTCGCGTAATAAGGGTGTTCCATGGACCAATAAGGAGGTGCAGTGTCTGCTCACTGCATTGTCAGACGAACGTATTCAGCGCGAGTTAGACGGAGCCGCCCGGAATGAAAAAATATACCGGGAGGTCTCGACATCGGAGTCCTTTAACGGTGAGTTTTAATTTTTTTTTATTGTGCGTTTTTTCGCAAATATATTCGGTAAGACGCTCAGTTTATTTATGCAATAAAAAAGCTGTTCATTTGTGGATGGATCGCTGCTTTATTGCAGCACACTGCGGACTAAAGCTTTTATTTTAATTATTCATGTGAACAATACGCTGAAATAAGCTTATGTATTCTTGTTAAAAACTATTGTCTTTTCTGTATATATTGCACTTTCGTGCTGTATTTTATTGTGTCCATTTTCCTTGTAGAATCATCTCACGCGTCCGCCGCGACAGCCCGCACGGATTATTCAACCGAGCCTTCATGACCCACAGCTGGCAGAGACGGCTTCATTCAATCGAGTCGTGACCCAGTTTGGGAAGCTGGTGTAGAGGAACTCAGTGGTCGGCGTGTATAAAATGTCGATTAACCTTCATGTTGTGTTGCAAAGTTTTTTTTTTTCTTTTAATATTTTGTATATAATAAAATGGAATTGTTTTGGAAAGTGTGGTTTGTCTGTTATAACACTGAATTATAAAACAGTATAATTACATAGAAATTCCATTGCCTAATCTGATCAAAATGATGCTGATCTTCCTGTCAGGGGTCAACCATTGTAAAGGTAATGTAATTTTTAACTAGACCAAAAAAGAAATCTTTTTGTAAGCTTTCTGTTCTTTTTATTGAAATATCATAAAAAATTAGCACCAAGTCAAAGTAGGTACAAGTATATGTAAATTGAATGTTCTATCGGCATTCCAAATTCAGAGATTTACAATACTTTAGAAGGAGTGTAGCATCATCTAAACGGAAAATAATAATACTGTTGTTCCAAATGTTGACCTGAAGGTGAAAAACATTATTTTTTTTAATTCAGTACATCTAAAATGCCCTAGGATGTAAAAAATAATACAATTTGGTGTTGGGCAGTGTGCCACCGTCTCATTATTTAATACAAATAAAAACAAGTTTCAGCTCATTATTTCTAGGTCATTTGGCAGTTAATTCAAAACAAAAGTGACTTGTGTTGTTGCAGCTTAATTATGAGATAAAATTAATTGTGAGATAAAACCACAGAGCGAGCAAGGCAATAATCCTTGGATCCTTTTTTGTCTCATGTAAATAAGGACTCAGTCGGGTGCGTAACGTCACAGGAGTGTGGCCCCGCCTCGCTGAGAATCTGCCGCTGCCCCGCTTCTAAAACCTCCTAACACAAACCATCACAGCACAAGCACAACACCGTGCTAATGGAGACAGAAGCATTCCGAGCCGTACTGAAGTGAATCGAGCCGTACCGAGGTGTGCTGGGCTAGTGGAAAACAGGCTTAAATAGACTCAGTGCATGTGTTCTAAGGGACAATCTGTTTTATTCCATTCAGCATTTTTTTAGTACAGTGACTGAAAGCTGGTGTGTTAACTCACCCCAAAGTACTTGGGTCTGCCAACCAGCCCTTCTTTGTTTCCACTTCCCATATTTAATCCTATTAATCCAAATAATTCTCGCTGTTTAGATCAGTCTTCAATTCATAACTCCATAGAGATTGTATCTGTCTCCCGTTACCCAAAACATTATAACCCAAGACAAATACAACATAACTTGATAAAGATTAAAACCACTAGTTTACCACAGTTAAATAAAATAATTAAATGCGGACTGCTGAATATAAGATGTCTGTCAGATAAAGCGACCTTAATTAATAATTTGACCACAGATTACAATATAAATATACTCTGTCTCACAGAAACATGGCTACGCCCCGATGACTTTGTTAGTATCAATGAGGCCACCCACCCACCCCCAGCCATGGTAATATTCATATTCCTAGAAACACTGGCCGAGGTGATGGTGTGGGGGTAATATATGCCTAAGCTAAACTCAAATTGTAACTCTTTTGAATGCTTAATTTTTAGCTTAGCACATCTATCCTGGAGGTCAGAGCAGCCTATTTTATCCATCCATCCATCTTCTACCGCTTTTCCGGAGGTCCGGGTCGCGAAGGCAGCAGTTCAAGCAGAGAAGCCCAGACTTCCCTCTCCAGCTCTTCAGAGGGGATACCAAGGCGTTCCCAGACCAGCTGGGAGACATAGTCTCTCCACCGAGTCCTGGGTCTGCCCCGGGGTCTCCTCCCAGTGGGATGTACCTGAAACACCTCAAGTGGGAGGCGTCCAGGAGGCATCCTAATCAGACGCCCATACCACCTCAACTGACTCCTTTCAATGTGGAGGAGCAGCGGTTCTACTCTGAGCCTCTCCCGGATGACTGAGCTCCTCACCCTATCTCTGAGGGTGAGTCCAGCAATCCTACGGAGAAAGCTCATTTCAGCCGCATGTATCCGCGATCTCGTTCTTTCGGTCATTACCCAAAGCTCGTGACCATAGGTGAGAGTAGGAACGTAGATTGACTGGTAAATCGACAGCTTTGCCTTAGAACTAAGCTCGCTCTTCACCACAACAGACCGGTACAACGTCCGCATCACTGCAGATGCTGCTCCAATCCGTCTGTCGATCTCTCGCTCCATTTTCCCCTCACTCGTGAACAAGACCCCAAGATACTTAAACTCCTCCACTTGGGGCAGGAGCCTGTCCCCAACCCGGAGAGGACAATCCACCTTTTTCCGGCTGAGGACCATGGACTCGGACTTAGAGGTGCTGATTCTCATCCCAGCCGCTTCACACTCAGCAGCAAACCGTCCCAGCAAGAGCTGTAGGTCATTGCTGGATGAAGCCAACAGGACAACATCATCTGCAAACAACAGAGATGAGATCCTGTGGTCACCAAGCATGACACCCTCCATTCCCTGGCTGCGCCTAGAAATCCTGTCCATAAAAATTATGAACAGGATCGGTGACAAAGGGCAGCCCTGGCGGAGTCCAACTCTCACTGGGAATGACTCCGACCGAGTGTTGGCAATACGAACTAAACTCTCACAACGGTCGTACAGAGACCGAATAGCTCGTAACAACAAGCCCGATACCCCATACTCCCGAAGCACCCCCCACAAAAATCCACGAGGGACGCGGTCAAATGCCTTCTCCAAGTCCACAAAACACATGTAAACTGGTTGGGCAAACTCCCATGAACCCTCAAGAATTCTCGAGAGGGTAAAGAGCTGGTCCGATGTCCCACGGCCAGGACGAAAACCACATTGCTCCTCCTGAATCCGAGGTTCGACCAACGGCCGGACTCTCCTCTCCAGTACCTTGGCATAGACCTTCCCAGGGAGGCTGAGGAGTGTGATCCCTCTAAAGTTGGAGCACACCCTCCGGTTCCCTTTTTTGAAGAGAGGAACCACCACCCCGGTTTGCCATGCCAAAGGCACTGCCCCCGACCTCCACGCAATGTTGCAGAGGCGTGTCAACCATGACAACCCAACAACATCCAGGGCCTTGAAGTACTCAGGGCGAATCTCGTCCACCCCCGGGGCCCGGCCACCAAGGAGATTTTTAACCACCTTGGCGACCTCAGCCCCTGTGATAGGCGAGTCATCCCCCTCGTCCCCAAACCCTGCTTCCTCTGTGGAAGGCGTATCAGTGGGATTGAGGAGATCCTCGAAGTATTCCTTCCACCACCCAACGATATCCCCAGTTGAAGTCAACAGTGTCCCATCCGCACCATACACAGTGTGGACGGGGAGCTGCTTTCCCCTCCTGAGCCGCCGAACAGTTTGCCAGAATCTCTTTGAAGCCGACCGCAAGTCTTGTTCCATGGCCTCACCAAACTCCTCCCATACCCGCGTTTTTGCTTCAGCAACCACCCGAGCTGCACTCCGCTTGGCCTGCCGGTACACCTCAGCTGCTTCGGGAGTCCCACAAGCCAACCAAGCTTGATAGGACTCCTTCTTCAGCTTAATGGCCCCCCTCACCACTGGTGTCCACCACTTGGTTCGGGGGTTGCCACCACGAGATGCACCGACTACCTTGCGGCCGCAGCTCTATTTTATTTACCACAATATATCGCCCTCCCAGTGCTTCTTTTGCTGAATTTATGTCTGAATTCTCTGAGTTGTTAACAACCTTAGTTCTTAGTTCAGACAAGATTATCATAGCTGATGACTTTAATATTCATATAGATGTTGATAATGATAGTCATAGTATAGCATTTCTCTCCCTCTTAAATTCAACTGGTTTTTCTCAGTGTGTTAGTAAACCAACCCATCATCATAATCACACCCTTGACCTGGTCTTGGCCTGCGGTATAGAAATTGATGAGCTGCTTGTCATCCCTCAAAATCCTACACTGACTGAACACTATTTGATAACGTTCAAATTTGTGCTATCCGATTTCACAGCATCAAGCAGAAATATAGTTACCAGATACTTATGACAGTGCTGTGGCTCACTTTAAAGAATTAATCCCTTCAGCACTTACTGTATTATCATGTCTCAATATAGCAGACAGCACTGACTTCTTGAATCCATTAGAATTAGACCTTTTAGTTGGAAGTACTGCAGCCTTACTGCAGTCAGCACTTGACTCCATAACCCCTCTTAAAACAAAAACTATTAAAAATAGGAGACTAGCTCCATGGTACAACTCTCACACCTGTAAGTTAAAACAGAAAGTTAGATCCTGTGAAAGGCTTTGGCGTGCAAATAAGGCAGAAGAATCTTGTTCAGCCTGGAATGCCAGCCTTACCACCTACAAGAAATCTCTCCGTAGTGCTGGGTGACAGTACTATTCATCCTTGATAGAAGAAAATAAAAACAACCACAGATTTCTCTAACACTGTGGCTCAGCTAACCAAGAGCCAAAATGCCATAGATCCCTACATCCCTCCAACTCTTAGTGGTGATGACTGTCTGAATTTTTTTAATGATAAAATTGTCAGTATTAGGAATAATATTCCAAAAAATACCCCCCCTAAAAATACCAAGCCTCTACCTAACACTGCTGTGCCCACAGGCTCAGAACTCTACTTTTCTAAATTTTCTCATATTAATCATTCTGATCTAGCCCTAATAGTGTCAGCCTCTAAATCAACTACCTGTCTTTTAGATCCAATCTCCGCTAGACTAGTGAAGGATTTGCTATCTCTGATTTGTCCATCTCTTTTGAACATAATTAATATGTCTCTGTTGACAGGACATGTACCGCAGTCATTTAAAGTGGCAGTAATTAAACCTCTACTTAAAAAACCTTCCCTTGATTCTGGGATTTTGGCCAATTACACAGGGTTACAAAAATTATTTTTTTGTAAGTTGTCTGTGTTTTTTCAACTGATTTAAGACAGTTTTGCACCGCTGATTCTGAAAATGACATCCGTTTCTCTCAATCAGGTGCTAAGTAAAAACCTGTACTTACTTAGTACTTACTTAGTACTGTGCATGTACTTACCTTTATATAAAGGTAAGTACATGTAAATTGAATGTTACGTCATCATTGTTCAACATTCAGAGAATTTCAAGACATAAAAAAGAATTTTGCATCATATAAAGCGAAAATACCTGTACATGTAAACAAAAACGTGTAAAACAACATGTGGCCATAATTCAAAAAGTTGACCTGATTGAGCAAAACCAATGTGATTTTTGGATTCAGCACATCAAAATTGTCCTAAATCAGCTAAAAAAAACGTAGACAATAAATTTGGTGTTGACCAGTGTTATAGACCAATATCTAACCTCCCCTACTTTTCCGAGATCCTCGAAAAAGTAGTCGCCAATCAACTATGCACCTTTTTAGAAAAAAAATCTGTATTTGAGAAATTTCAGTCAGGTTTTAGGAAACATCACAGCACAGAGACAGCCTTAGTGAAAGTTACTGATGACATCTTTATGGCATTTGACAAAGAACTTGTCGCTGTCCTTGTTTTATTGGACCTCAGAGCTGCCTTTGATACCATTGACCACCATATTCTGCTAGAGAGACTTAAACAGCGAATTGACTTGACTGGAACAACGCTAAGATGGTTCCAGTCTTATCTATCAGATCGTTCCCAGTTTGTTCATGTCCATAACAAGTCCTCTACTTAGACCACAGTTAGCTATGGAGTTCCGCAGGGATCAGTACTTGGACCAGTATTGTTTACATTACATATGCTGCCTTTGGGAGACATTATGAGGAAGCATTCTATTTATTTTCATTGTTACGCTGATGACACTCAGTTGTATTTATCCATCAGTCCAGATGATCCCAGCCAGTTGGGTTTACTCCAGAAGTGTCTTAAGGATATCAAAACCTGGATGAACTACAACTTTCTATTGCTGAATACAGATAAAACTGAAGTCATCGTTCTTGGC
The DNA here is from genome assembly GCA_020510985.1 of Pholidichthys leucotaenia. Classification (NCBI taxonomy): domain Eukaryota; kingdom Metazoa; phylum Chordata; class Actinopteri; order Cichliformes; family Pholidichthyidae; genus Pholidichthys; species Pholidichthys leucotaenia. Next base: position 90,289,100 of record CM035850.1, on the reverse strand, counting down.
CCCAGACATGCTAGAAGTACTGTTTTTAGCAAGATAACAACACTAGATGGCATTGCACTGGCTTCTACACACATGGACAAAATTGTTGGTACCCCTCTGTTAATGAAAGAAAAACCCACAATGGTCACAGAAATAACTTGAATCTGACAAAAGTGGTAATAAATAAAAATTCTATGAAAATTAACCAATGAAAATCAGACAATGCTTTTGAATTGTGGTTCAACAGAATTGTTTTAAAAAACAAACTCATGAAACAGGCCTGGCAGCACATTTCTCTCTAGAATACCTTGATAGTCTTGAGATTTCATTGTACCCTGCACAGATTCAAGACACCCTGTGCCAGATGCAGCAAAGCAGCCCCAGAACACAACAGATCCTCCTCCATGTTTCACAGTAGGGACAGTGTTCTTTTCTTGGTATGCTTCATTTTTGCGTCTGTGAACATAGCGCTGATGTGCCTTGCCAAAAAGTTTCAGTTTTGTCTCATCTGTCCATAGGACATTCTCCCAGAAGCTTTGTGGCTTGTCAACATGCAGTTTGGCAAATTCCAGTCTGGCTTTTTTATGGTTTGTTTTCAACAGTGGTGTCCTCCTTGGTCATCTCCCATGAAACAGTATTGAAGGCTTTACTGAAGTCTATGAAGACTACATAAAATGGCATGTTCTGTTCAATACACTTTTCTTGAACCAGTTTCAAGCAGAAAATCATGTCCATTGTGCTTCTTCCACTTCTAAAGCCGCACTGGGTTTCCGGTAGTACATTCTGAGAGATGTGTTCACTGAGTCTGTTCAGTGGTACACGTGAGAGAATCTCACCAACAGTGACTAGCAGTGATATACCTTGGTAATTTCCACAATCTTTCCTGTCACCTTTCTTGAACAAAGGCACAATACTTGCATCCTTCCAGTCTTGAGGTACTTTCTGGGCATCCCATATCTCTTGGATGAACTTGTGCAGGCAGTTGGTCAGCTGAACACCACCAAATTTCGACACTTCTGCTGGAATTCCATCCCTTCCTGGAGCTTTACCATCCTGTGTTGTCCTAATAGCTGCCATTAGTTCATCAAGATTTGGTGGTTCATCCAGACTTGATACATGCTGGTCGCTGCACTAGATAGAGCTTCTTTAGCCTCTTCAGTGAGATCTCTAGGGTTGTTTAGTAGTTGGTCAAAGTGATCTGCAAATCTGTCCAGGATCTTTTCTTTCTCCTGCAAAACCGTTTCACCATCCATAGCCTTTAGTTGGATCAATCCTCTTGGTTTAGGGCCGTAGATTTCTCTCAAACCTGTGAAGAATGTTTTCATGTCCTTCCTGTCTGCTGCAGTGTGAAGTTTCTCCACTTTTTCATCCCATCAGTTGGACTTCATCTCTCAGGTGTACTTCAGTAGCTCACTCTGAGCCTTTGAGTATTTCTTCTTCTTCGACCTTGTGTTACACTGTAGATTTTCCTGCCTAGCTACATTCCTCGCTTCTAGTAGTTTCTTCAGATGTTCATCATGCTCATCAAACCAATCTTGATGTTTCCTCTCAGGGTGGCCTAATACATCACTCGCAGTCTGATACACCGTATCCTTCAGTGTTGCCCATTTCTCTTCTATGTCATTCACCTCCTCATATCCCAGGCCAAGACTCAAACCCATGACACCATGATCTCAATACCTCAGCTCTACCACTGAGCCAAAGAGGAATTCCTGACTAGCTCTCGGCTAGTAACGGAGGTGTACTCTAAGGTGTCAGGGACTGCACCACTGACTAATTCCCTATCGAAGAGTGCGTAACACCTCTCCCCTTAAATAAGTGGTGCAAGGGTTGTATCCCGAACGAACCTCCACTTTCTGTTACAACCCACTCTCTGGGCCAAGGCCAGAATTGCCTATTCAGCCTGGGATCTCCAAGTCCGTTTCGACCCTTATGTCAAGGTGCATGAACCTAATCATTTTTGCCCTCAGGCAAGGTAGACACGCACCTCCGAAGTCAGTTTCGCACACAGGCAAGGTAGACGTACACCTCCTAATATCCCAGGCCGAGACTCGAGCCCATGGCACCATGATCTTAATACCTCCACTCTACCACTGAGCCAAAAAAGGAATTCCTCACTAGCTCTCAGCTAGTAACGGAGGTGTACTCTAAGCTGTCAGGGACTGCACCACTGACTAATTCCCTATGGAGGGGTGCATAACACCATACTTCCACACCATATGTCATGTAGGGAACTGTGAGGAAGCAGTACAATATGTAGAGTGAGTCTTTGTTCAGGAATTGTTTTGCTGTATGTAATCTTGCAATAGACTTTATTTTGGTTGTAATGTGCTTAATATGAGGTTTCCAATTTAGTTTGTTATCCAGTATCACACCTATGAATTTTGTATTTGTTACCCTTTCAATCTCTATATCATGTATCATAAATTTTATGTTTGTATTCATTGTTCCATTACCAAATATAATAAATTTAGTTTTACTTAGATTTAATAATAACTTGTTAATGTCAAACCATTTCTCACCATTTTCCATTTCTGTTTTTACAGTATCCAAAAGTTGTTCAAGTTTTCACTACTATTAAAGATAGTTCTGTCAACAGTAAATAAAATACATTGAAAACTTTCAAGAGCCACACTTAAATCATTTATGTACAAAATAAAAAGCAGTGGACCAAGTACCGAACCCTGAGGAACACCACATGTGACCCTAGAACACTGCGAGTTTATATTTTTAAAGTGGACATACTGGTATCGATCTTTGAGATAACTACTTAACTGTTTATGTGCAATTCCCTTTACACCGTATAAGTTTTTTAAATAATAAATTTATGGTCAATAGTGTCAAATGCTTTTTTTTTTTTTTTGATCTAGAAATAGCCCAATAGCATATTTTTTTCTTTCTATACTCTCATTTATTTTTTCTATAAGCTCAATTAGAGCCGTACTGCTGTTAACACAGAGTGTTATGTTTGTATATGGATTCATTCAACCTCACGGCAAATATTTGTTCCAGAATTTTTGAGAACTGAGAAAGCAAAGAGACTGGTCTGTAGTTGGAAAATAAATGTCTGTCTCCAGCTTTGTATACTGGAAAAACCAGATTTCATCCAGGCTAGACTACTGCAATTGTCTTTAATTTGAAAATAACCAACTGCAGCTAGTCCAAAACTCTGCAGCTTGCCTACTTATTGGCACACATAAGAGAGATCATATAAGACCAGTACTAGCCTCTTTACATTGGCCTCCAGTAAAGTTTCAAATTGATTTTAAGATTTTATTGTTCTTAAGTCTTTGCATGGGTTGGCACCTTCCTACCTCAGATCTATAAACACTGACTGTATACCCTGACTTGATCACTGAGGTCTGCAGAGCAGTCACTCATTGCTATCTCAGAGTCCAGATTAAAAGTTAAAGGGAACTCTGGCTTTTGCTGTGGCAGCCCACAAACTTTGGAACAACTTGCCCCTACAGGTTAGGTCCTCCCCAACATTAGAAAGTTCAACTGAAGTTTCAATTTTATTCACTGGCTTATAAACCAGTTTGAGTCTTGGCATTGTACCTTATGTTCTTTCCTTTTTTTTTTTTTTTTTACTCTTTTTATCTTTGCTCTTTTAATTCTTTTAATCCTTTTAATTGTTTTTGTTTAATTTTAGAATGGAAAGCACTTTGGTCAGTATGTTGTTTTTAAATGTGCAAATAAATACATTTGACTTTAATAAGTAAGCTATAAATTTATGAAAAAAAGCCACAAATTCATGAAGAGAGCCTCACAATGTTATTAGAAAAGTAGCAAAATTCTGATTAAAAAAAGGTGCAAAACCCTAACAATAACAGGGTTGCAGATTTATGAGAAAAGACAAATTTGCAAGAAAAGTCACAAATTCACATGATCATACTTGGAAAAATTTGCAAAAAATAGTTTGATAAAACTTATTAATTTAAGAAAAATGGTAAACATGAAACTAAAAAGAGGTTGCAAAATTTCAAGGAAAAACAGTAATTTGCCAGAAAAGGTTACAAGTCGCTACGGAGGGTGACAATATGTATGGGTACATATTCCTGCTATGTAGGATAACTAAGTAGACGGTTATGCTGTTTATTCCATCTTGCTACAATGCTCCGCACTTTGTATATATATTTATATATTTATGTGTACGTATGTATATCAGCTGCTCTTATTTATATTTTTCGTATCCTCTTCATTATTGCTCTGAGTGTTGCTATCCCTGTGCTGTTGCAATCCTGGAATTTCCCCATTGTGGGACTAATAAAGGCTTATCTTATCTTATCTTAAGTTTACAAGCATAAAATCACAAATTTATTCTGGAAAAAGTTGCAAATTTATAGAAAACAGAAGCAAACATCTAAGAAAGGAAAAACAAATTTTCAAGAAAAATTCACAAATTTATGATAGTAAATGAAGAGCCAAAGTTAGGGTTTGGCAACCCGTGGCCCCAGGGCCGCATGCAGCCCTTCAGCCCCCATGCTATGGCTCCCTGCAGTTATATCTCAAAACACATGGAAATTAATGAAGCTCTTTTTTAATTAGTTTTTTAATCATTGTTTATTGTAATTGGATACATTTCTCAATGGAAACGCATACTTTTATGAACGTAAAATATATATTTTTTAAAATTATTTATTATGTTGTCAACCATGTGTGACTGTGTCACATCTGACGGCAACTACCCAGAGAACCACTCAGCCTCTCTGTCCTCAGTGCATGTGGAGAAGCACGGACAGCAGCCGCTTCCTGCCACTCTCGGTAAGACATGAACAGGTCCAGAGAAAGTGAAATCATAGAGGAAAATAGAGAGTTTAATTCTGTGTGGACAGATTAATTTGCATTCATGTATGGTTGTTGTGGAAGGAAATTCTCAGCGAGAACACAAACAATGAAAAACAGCCGCCTCATTAGTGTCTACGGGTCCATAAAAGTCTTAAATGAAGGATCTGAGAGTACTTCCGGTTGTGACATGTAGGGTGAGGACGCACAGGTGAAGGCTTCCAGTTTGTTTTTTGCTATCTTCCTTTTTAAAACTATCTTTCTGCAAGAATTTTGACATATTCATCACTGCTTGATTTAGTTAAGCCTCATCCTTATAAAATGAGCAACTCTAAGAACACGAAATCAGTGGATAGCGGACAAACTCTGGCCACTCGTGCTGCAGTGAAACTAGCATCCTTTGCTAACAACTCTCCGACAACTGCAAAAACCTCTGCAATCTCCGAGGAGCCAGCTCCAGCTGCGGCAGTGGCTATGGATCAATTGTCAGCTGAATTCGCAAAACTGAGAACCTCACTCAAGGAAGATGTCTCCTTCCTGATTCAAGAAGCCATTAAACCACTACAAGCTTCACTGGACTCACTACAGACAACAATGAACTCTTTTCAGAACCATCTCACCTCCGTGGAGTCTGTTGCTGGTGACAACTTTCAACGGTTAACAGCAGCGGAGTCCACCATCAAAGCACTCCAGAACCAAAACCAGTCACTTCTGGACCAGATCAACGACCTCGAGAACCACTCACGGAGAGCTAATCTCCGTCTATTAAATATCCCTGAAGGCAGTGAGGACGACAAGGACCCCCTAAAGTTCATATCGGAGGTACTGATGCAAACCATGGGTCCCGATGTTTTTCCTGCACCGCCTGAACTGGAGAGAGCCCACCGGACCCCGACCTCCAGATCCGGCCAGAGATCATCCCCCCGCACGTTCCTGGTGTGCTTCTCTAGATTCCAACAGAAAGAAGCTGCGCTGTGCTGGGCCAGAAATCACGAGCTTAAATACCAAGGTGCCACTCTGAGAGTCTATCAGAATGTCAGCACAGCGCTCGCTAAAAAGAGGGCTGCGTTTAACAGCGTTAAACAAGCCCTGTACCAGAGGAATGTCAGATTTCACCTGCTGTACCCAGCCCGGCTGCGCGTTATGTGCGGAGACGACGTGCTCAACTTCGGCTCACCTGATGAAGCTCAGAAGTTCCTAGTTCAGAGGTTCAGCAAGGAGTAGGCCTACATCTGCCAAGGTTTGGTGTGTACAGCCTGGAAATGATTAATCATCTGAAACTCAATGACGTGTACGTTCACCAATTTAATCTACTTTGTTAACCAGCGGTCCTCGGACCCAAGGTATGGACACTTACTAATGTTATTGCTGGGTTAGCCAATACTTTGTTATATACAAGTACATATCGTACACATGGGCTGCACGGTGGCGCAGTGGTTTAGCACTGTGGCAGCACAGTTTACCCTCGGCCGGGGGATCGCGGGGATCATGAGATCGTGGGTTCGATCCCAGCCCCCGACCAACAGTGAGCTGTGTGGAGTTTGCATGTTCTCCCCGTGTTGCGTGGGTTTACTCCGGGATTTCTCCGGTTTCCTCCCGCATACCAAAAACATGTAGGTTTAGGGCGCTCGCGCACGCAGCCACCGGCAGCCGGTGGCTTGTCACCAGACTGCAAACCAAATCTACCTACGGGTACAAATAAGTAACAAAAAAAAAAAATATATATCCTTCCACTAAACAGACCACTTTTGTTACCCTTCAATGTTTCTGCTTTGTATATTTCCATATACATGTATGTGTGTATGTGTATATGTACAGCCGTGGACAAAATTGTTGGTACCCCTCTGTTAATGAAAGAAAAACCCACAGTGGTCACAGAAATCACTTGAATCTGACAAAAGTTGTAATAAATAAAAATTCTATGAAAATTAACCAATGAAAATCAGACAATGCTTTTGAATTGTGGTTCAACAGAATTATTTTAAAAAACAAACTCATGAAACAGGCCTGGACAAAAATGATGGTACCCTTAACTTAATATTTTGTTGCACAACCTTTTGAGGCAATCACTGCAATCAAACAATTTCTGTAACTGTCAATGCTTTAAGAATTTTACTTAAAAAGCCTCGATGGTGCAGTGCTTCCGAGTTATTTGTATCATCACGGGTAAATACACTGCATGCAGTAATAAGGAATCTTATGTATAAATTCTACCTTAGTGTTAACAGGCTTTAACACATCACCAGTTGCTGGGAGCCTTCATGGGCAGAAGTATTAAGAGAATGTATTACCAGAAGTTTTTGGAAATAGTGTTTGGCCTGCAGCTTGCCTTAGAGAGAGGGACAAGTATAGGCTTAGTTTTAGTTTTAGTTCTGTTTTTGTTTTTGTTTCGTATGTGGGACAGGGTTAGAGAAGGGGACACCATCACAGTTTTGCACCATATGTCCACCTTTGTTCACTTTAGAGAAGAAACGAACAAAGCTATACACTTTATCTCAATCATTGCCTTATTTCATTTCTACTTTCATTTTTAAATTTTTTTCAATTCACTCTTTTTTTTTTCGTTAAACATGGAGCATGGTATTGCTACAAAGAGGGCTGCTGTATGATTCATTAGTTGGAATGTAAAAGGTTTAAATGGTCCTGTTAAAAGAGCCAGAATATTCAATTATCGTAAGTACTTAAAATGTGATGTCGCTTTTCTTCAGGAAACCCACCTGCGGGTCAAAGATCAAGTCAGACTTAGAAAAGGATGGGTGGATAATATATTCCATTCTAATCTTAATTCTAAAACATGTGGAACTGCCATATTGATTCATAAAAAAAATCCAGTTTAACGCAAACACTGTCATCTCAGATCCACAAGGAAGATTTGTAATGGTCTCTGGGCTCCTCAACCATAAGCCTGTGGTTTTGGTCAATATCTATGCTCCAAATTGGGATGATGATAAATTTATGAGGAAAATAATCTTGGTTAGCACTGCGGCAGCACAGCAACTCACCCTTGGCCAGGGGATCCTGGGTTCGATCCCAGCCCCCGAACAACAGTGATCTGTTGATCAGTTTGCATGTTTGCAGGTTAATTGGCATCAAAACTGGGGATTCTAAATTGTCCTTAGGTATGACTGTGAGAGTGAAAGGTTGTCTGTCTCTCTGTGTTGGCCCTGCGATGGACTGGCAATCTGTCCAGGGTGTACCCTGCCTCTCGCCCAAAGATGCTGGGATAGGCTCCAGCCCCCCCGTGACCCGAAAAGGATTAAGCAGAAGAAGATGAATGAATGAATGAATGAATGAATAATCTTATTAATTCCATATCTGAACTCACAACAATTGATTTTTGCTGGAGATTTAAACTGTGTCATAAATCTAACACTAGACTGTTCTAACCCTCTCTGTTTCTCCCTCCCCTGAACTCTATAAAAGAAAGTTGGACTTCCAAACACAGTATAATTTATTATCTGTGTTTGTTGAATCTCATCTCATCTCATCTCATTATCTCTATTAACTTCTTCCGGCATTCAGAGAGAGCAGACGCTTTTCTCCCTCCTCTCCCTCCTAATCCTACTCCCTTCTGATCCCAGCTTGCAATGTTGCATTTTTGTCTGTGTTTTTGTCGCTCTTCTTCTGGCTGAATCAGAATCAGAATCAGCTTTATTGGCCAAGTATGCACAACACATACAAGGAATTTGACTTTGGCTAAAAACTTGCTCTCGTTGTTCAGGTGGAGGATTTAAATAAGGATTCAATGACAGAGTATGTACAGTAAATTACAGTCTGTAATCTTAATCTGAATCTTACAGTCTGAATCTTAATCCAAACGGAAATTATGGATCTGGAAAGCGGCTTAAATGCGATTGACACCACTTTAAAAGAAGATCGGGTTAGGGGGAACCCAAGGGGAGAGACTCATGGACATTGGGAACTCATGTGTCTGTGTGATTCGACTGGAGATGCAGAAGACATCTATTGGCTATGATCACAGGACTTCTACTTTGGCTTTGGAGTTTCCTGATGTATCAGAAATTGAGGAAGGTGGGAAAGCTGCTCAAAATGCGGACCCAGGCAAAGCTCCTTCATCAAATTTGACCAGTTGGGGAGTGCACGAATAGCGGCATGGTGAACTGAATGGTAACTGATTCAGATGGTGGAATACATCTCGAGTCGCTAGTGCTCTCCAGGGAATGTTTTTAAGCCTGTATATGGAAATTATGAAGGACAGAATCGCATGAGAGAGGAAAATTCTATGCTCTGAGTGCACTGTGCAGATTTGACCTTGTTTTTGGTGCCCTGTTTACATTCCTCCTCGATGAAGATAAGGTAGAAGAGGTGGCTGGCTTCTCTTAACCCAAACAATCGACAAACAATTGCTGTTGTTTCAGCAGACTGAGCTCTTCAAGGACAGCGTTTCATGTGTCTTACAGAACTCTGCCATCTGCATGCACGAGGAGAGATAGACTCTGGACATGCTTATCTGTGTAGAACACATGATTAACGTCCATCCGTTGCCAGGGGGTGCCCTCTGCTGTTCACTAGCAACTGACACATCCACACTGCATCATACTGATCATATGCTGACTACACACACTGTCTCTCTCGCTGCTTTGTTATTGTGTGATCTATATTGTCTGCTAATTGTGCATTAGAGAGTTTTTTTCTATGAAATCACAATTTTGGTCATAAAATGAGCTTTATTTTGATTAACAATGCTTTTTTCTCTCTGCCCATTGTGTCACTCCCCCCGCCCCCCATTCCCTTCTTTACCCTCTATGACTGGCGCCTTCATGGCTGCCGCGGCTTTGAGATGCACTTATAGAGCGCGCCCAATGTCAAGTCAAATTTCAATTCTCCTGTATGTCTTGCACGTATGGTAGTATTGACAATAAAACCTTTGAATCTTGAATCAACTGAAAAGACGGAACGTCTCCTGTTAAAATCACGAGGTTATGTCTATGAACATGGCGACAAAGCTGGCCGTTTGTTAGCACACCAACTCAAGTGCTGCTCAGTCTCTCAACAGATCCCTCAAATATGGAAAGATAATGGGGAACCAACTATTGACCCAGAAGAAATTAATGAAGCATTCACTTTGTTTTATTCAAATCTATATACGTCATAGAGATAACAAGTGACAGTATAAACATGGAACATTTCTTCAATAATCTCCGGGCTCCTTCTATAAATGCAATACATAGAACTGAGACTGAGCTTCCACTAAAATGTATAGAAATCATTAATGCAATAAAGGCAGTGCAGAATGGCAAGGTGCCCGGCACTGATGGGTACCCTATAGAGTTCTTTAAAAAGTTCTCTAATAAATTATCTAATATCTTACTTGACATGTTTAATGACTCTTTGTCCCATGGGTCACTTCCATTGACACTGACTGATGCGTCAATTACTCTCTTGCTGAAACCAGGTAAAGATAACACAGAATGTGGCTCTTATCGACCCATCTCCCTGCTAAACAGTGACGTGAAGATCTTAGCCAAAGCCCTTGCCTTGCGCCTAGAAACCACAATGCATGATGTGATTTCAGCTGACCAGACTGGTTTTATTTTGGGGCGTCATTCATTTACAAATATTCGCTGGCTTCTTAATGTTATTCACTTGCCGGGGTCCAGTGTAGTACCAGAGGTGGTTATTGCACTGGATGCAGAAAAAGCATTTGACAGGGTAGAATGGGGATATTTATTTGCATGTTTAAAGAAATTCGGTTATGGCCCTAACTTCATCTCATGGATTAAACTGTTATATACCTCACCCATAGCCTCTGTAATTACAAATGGTAAGCGTTCACAGTATTTCCAGCTGTCAAGGGGCACCCATCAGGGATGCCCTATCAGCCCATTACTATTTGCCCTGGCCGTAGAGCCTTTATCCATTACACTCAAATCATTGCCATCAATAGGTGGAATCTACAGGGGTGGGGGGGAGCACAGAGTTTCTCTATACACAGACGATTTATTAATGTACGTATCAGACCCCGTTTTGAGTCCTCCTCATATTATCCAGGCTTTGAATAGATTTGGCACATTTTCTGGATATAAACTGACCTTTAGTAAAAGCGAATGTTATCCTCTTAATGATCTGGCTCTTCAAATACAGGACAATGCCCTACCGTTCCAAATGTCCAGAAATGGCTTTAAATACTTGGGCATTAATATTACAAGGAATATGCAAGGGCTTTATCAGGAAAATTTCTGTCTGCTATTTGAGAAAGTCAAAGTAGACCTGAAGAAATGAAAATACTTCACCTGTCCTTAGCAGGAAAAGTGAATTCCATCAAAATGAATGTACTGTAGAGGATGACTTTCACAAACAAGACTGAGTTTATTTCTCAGGAAAGGTTTATTGTGAGTCTACATCCTCTATCAAGCAAAGTATCTCAGCAAAGAGAGAGAACAATCATTCATCACAGCTCTTATACTCTCCAGAGACACAAAACCCCCAACATCAAATATCACATCCCCAACCCACAGTCCTTCAGTAAACATATAGCCTCCGAGGCTCCTTGGCGTCTCTATTGTCTCTCAACTCCTCAGCCTCGGGGGCTCCTGCTGGGACATTCTCTCTGACTTCCCGTCTCTCCAGAAACCACTTCACACCTCCCGAGGTTTCCGCCAGGTCAGGTCTTCTTGGCCGTTTAGACGTGAAGCTTCCAGAGTATGCACCGTCATGCCTACTAAATATATGTGAGGGAAAATGCATACCATACATGCATACTATATATGCGCCCTAAATGCGCGCCATATAACCCCCCCCCCAAACGTCTAAATAAGGACAACTTACACCCCAGATGCATAGAATCATGACATATCACACAGAACGAAAAAAAAAATTGGCACAACATATCACACATCCAACTGCTTGGGCTTCAACCTCCTGCCATACCTGCTGTGAGCAGGTCTCGCTCTGCCTGTGGCTGTCTCTTGCATCTGTGGATCAGAGTCATTAGCACATCGTTGTGAAAGCTTAGCAGAGTATCTCCCCGGTGGCCTGCCACGACGGGGGGCCCTGGCTACCTGCACCTGTTCATCAGCTAACACAAAAGCGGGTTTGAGTCTGTTAATGCAGACTAATTCCCTCCTGTCTCCCAAATCGAGCAAAAAATGCTTTTACCCGGTTTCTAACACTCTGAACGGTCCATCATAAGGTGGTCTTAAACCTAACCTCTGTGCGTCGTGTCTAACAAAGACGAATTCTGCATTCTTTAAGGCTTTAGGCACAAAAACGCGTGGAAAACTGTGATGAACTGGACCGGGGAGGGTGTTTGATCCCGCGTCGCTCTGCAGCAGCTGAGCGGGGGGGGGGGGGGGGGGATCTGGTGCGGGGTTCTCAGGAAGGAATTCTCCCGGTAACCGGAGAGGTTGGGCGAAGACTAGCTCGGCCGGAGAGGCTTGCAAATCTTCCTTAGGTGCTGAACGCAACCCTAATAAAACCCATGGAAGCTTATCAACCCAATTTGTGTCGGTGAGAGCTGCTCTGAGGGCTGCTTTCAATGACCGGTAAAAGCGTTCGCACAAATCGTTGGCCTGGGGGTTATACGCAGTTGTGCGATGAATTTTCACCCCCAGGCTGAATACCATGGATGACCAGAGCTCGGAAACAAATTGGGGTCCTCTGTCAGACGTTATGTCTGACGGGACTCCAAAGCGCGTGACCCAAGCCGTTAAAAAAGTGCGCGCAACATCTGCTGCTGTGGTTGACGCCAGGGGAATCGCCTCTGGCCAGCGCGTAGTGCGGTCCACCATAGTTAGAAGGTGTGTGAACCCCTGTGACAGCGGGAGGGGTCCCACCAAGTCGACATGCACGTGGTCGAAGCGTTTGGCTGGGATGTGAAAAGGTTCTAGAGGGGCCCGCATGTGCTTGTGTACCTTTGCTCTTTGACACGCTGCGCAGGCTGCAGCCCATTCTTTGACCTGTTTACGCAGCCCCGGCCAAACAAACTTCTCTCCCACCATTTTGATCGACGCGCGAACGCCCGGATGTTCCAACGAATGTATTAAGTCAAAAACGCGGCGACGCCACGCAGCTGGGACGCCCCGTGGAGATATCGCAGATTAGGGGGGGGCATACCTCTTTGATGCACCCTGTGCTCCAGCCTTAGCCCTGCTGGCCCAGACTGGAGCGCGCGCACGTCCGCATCGTTAACTTGCTCGGCGGCCATGGCTGCATAATCTAACCCAACGCAGATCGGGGCTGTGAGCGCTTCCGCGCCGCAAGCCTGGCCCGAGTCTACAGCCGCCGAGTCTGCCCCCTGGGGGCCTGGCAGTGCAACTGCACGTGAGAGACAATCTGCCACAACATTGTGTTTGCCCGCCACGTGTTGAATGTCGGTGGTAAACTCCGAAATCGCGGCCAGCTGTCTGTTGTCGGCCCGACCAAGGCTCTGAAATTTTAGCCATTGCAGATGTTAATGGTTTGTGGTCTACAAAAGCGGTGAAACGGCGCCCTTCCAACCAGAACTGGAAGTGGCGGATGGCCAAATGCAGGGCTAAAAGCTCCCTATCAAACGCGCTGTATTTACGCTCGTTATCGCGCAATGTTTTGCTGAAAAACGCAAGTGGTTGCCAGCTCCCTGCTACCAGTTGCTCGACAACCGCCCCCACTGCCACGTCGGAAGCGTCCGTGGTTAGCGCCATGCGAGCTGCTGGCACCGGGTGTGCCAATAACGCAGCGTTCGCGAGGGCCGATTTGACCTGTGAGAAAGCGCGCTTCCGGTCCGGGGACCACTCGACCTTAGATGCAGGTTTTTGCTTCTTTAGTGCCGCGTACAATGGGTGCATGAGCCGTGCCGCATTGGGAAGGAAGCGGTTATAAAAATTGACCATCCCCAAAAATTCTTGCAGTGCCTTAACTGTCTGCGGTTGGGGGAAATCCGTTATCGCGCGCACTTTATTAGGCAGCGGGACCGCGCCCTCTGGAGACACGCGGTGCCCCAAAAAATCAATTTGCGCTACCCCGAATTGGCATTTCGCTGGGTTAATTATCAGCCCGTGTTCTGTCAGCCTCTGAAAAACGGCTGTGAGGTGGCGTTCGTGTTCGACTTCGGATGTACTGGCTACCAAAATATCATCCAAATAAGCGAACACGAAAGGGAGGCCGCGCAGTACTGCATCCATCATGCGTTGGAACGTCTGCGCGGCGCCTTTGAGGCCAAAAGGCATGCGCAAAAACTCGAAGAGCCCGAAAGGGGTTATAACTGCCGTTTTGGATATGTCTTGCGCGCGGACTGGGACTTGGTGATAACCGCGCACCAAATCTATTTTGGAAAAGATGCGCGCCCCCGCCAAATGTGCCGAAAAATCCTGGATGTGCGGAATAGGGTAGCGGTCGTGTGCTGAAGCATTATTTAATCTGCGGAAATCACCGCAAGGGCGCCACGAGCCGTCAGCCTTGGGCACCATGTGCAGGGGTGACGACCAAGAGCTGTTTGAGCGTCTAACAATGCCCAGTTTTTCCAAGTTGGCGAATTCCTCGCGTGCGATGGCCAGTTTAGCTGGGTCCAAGCGCTGAGCTTTTGCAAAAACAGGGGGGCCAGAGGTAGTTATGAAATGCTCGACCCCGTGTTTGGCAACTGACGCTGAAAATGTTGGGACCGTGAGTGCATGAAACTTACCACCCGCAGCTGTGACATTGGGATGTGCAGAAGGCAGGGCCACCCGAGCTGTGCAGGAGATAGAGTAGAAAGACAGTGCATTTACAATACGTCTATTAGCAAGATCAACTAATAAACTGTTTGAGCATAAAAAGTCAGCACCTAGCATGTTGTTGCTAACTGCGGCTACGACAAAGGTCCACTCGAAGGTGCGGCCGTGGAGGGATAGGAGGAGCGTCTTCTCCCCATAGGTTTTGATCGGGGAGCCGTTCGCCGCTAACACCAGGGGTCCGCTGGCAGGCATCAGCATGTCCGCGTAGGCAGGCTTGACAAAACTTAGCTGGGAGCCTGTGTCCACCAGGAATTCTTTCCCTGAATTTGCGTCTGTCATGAAAAGTAGCTTGTTCTTCGTGCCGAGAGTCGCAGCTGCTACCGGCTCTCGGTCTTGGCGTTTCCCTGGCGCTGGTATCGGCACGGTGGGGCGCATCTGCGCGCTCTCTCTGCGAAGCGTCGATGGTAGAAACAGAGGGTGTTGTCAGCTCCGCTTCTCCTGGCCTCTGCCGCTGCCGACGTCAGTGGATCCGGTGCTGCAGCCTCTGGTCTCCCCTCGTCTCGCGGGGGTGCGTTCAGCTCTGCTGCTGCCGTCGTGGCTGCATGCCGTCTATGGGCGTCGACGAGCCGCTGCGCCTCCTGGCCCAGCTCGTGGTAGTCACGGTTGTTGAGTAGCTGTGAGCTGGCCAGGGTGACTCTCACTGCTGGCGGTAGCGTTCTGAGAAAGAGGTGGGCGAAGATAAAGCTGTCGTCATCCTCGCCTCTCAGGCTCATCATCTTTGCCATCAGATCTGCCGGCCTGTCTGCTTCCCCTTCTGTCAGCACCAGGAGCTTCTCTGCTCGCTCTCCCAGCGAGGGAGTGAAGGCTCGAATGAGGGCGGCTTTCAGTGCGCCATACTTGTCGTCTTGGGGCGGGTGGTTGGTCAGGCTCTCCACCCGCTGCACTGTGAGGCTGTCCAGCTTCGCGACGACATGGTAGAACCTCGTTGCGTCCGCTGAGATTCCCCGAAGGTGGAACTGCGCCTCCACAGTGGTAAACCAGGAGCGCGGGTTATGTTGCCAGAAATCGGGCAGCTGTAGTGTGGTAGCTGCGTTAACCCGGTTGGCCCCTGAAGAGTCCGGCGCGGAAAGCTCGCCGCCGCCGCCGGCCATGGTTTGTCGTAGGTCACCAGTGTAGAGGATGACTTTCACAAACGAGACTGAGTTTATTTCTCAGGAAAGGTTTATTGTGAGTCTACATCCTCTATCAAGTAAAGTATCTCAGCAAAGAGAGAGAACAATCATTCATCACAGCTCTTATACTCTCCAGAGACACAAAACCCCCAACATCAAATATCACATCCCCAACCCACAGTCCTTCAGTAAACATATAGCCTCCGAGGCTCCTTGGCGTCTCTATTGTCTCTCAACTCCTCAGCCTCGGGGGCTCCTGCTGGGACATTCTCTCTGACTTCCTGTCTCTCCAGAAACCACTTCACACCTCCCGAGGTCTCCGCCGGGTCAGGTCTTCTTGGCCGTTTAGACATGAAGCTTCCAGAGTATGCACCGTCATGCCTACTAAATATATGTGAGGGAAAATGCATACCATACATGCATACTATATATGCGCCCTAAATGCGCGCCATAGTACTTCCCAAATTTCTTTATCTATTTCAGTGTATCCCACTTTATCTCCCTAAATCTTTCTTTAAATCCACTGATAAAATCCTTACTTCATTTATATGGGATGGGAAGAACCCTAGAGCACAGCTAGAACTGTTACAGCGGCCTAAAATGCAAGGTGGCTTAGCTCTTCCAAATTTTTGTTATTATTATTGTGCCTCAAACATTCAGAAAATCATGCATTGGCTTCACTCTCCTGGTACAGACTGGTGTCACTCTGAAGCTGCATCTTGCATTTCAACATCTCTTAGAGCCCTGGTTACCTCCAGTCTTCCCCTCTCTATCTCACAATATATTAATAATCCAATCGTGATAAATACCCTTAAAATATGGTTTCAATTTAGACAGAACTTTGGGTTCAAAGATCTTCTTCATCTAAGTCCTATACACAATAACCACCTTTTCCCCACAGCTAGATTAGACTTTGAATTTACTTTTTGGCAAAAACAAGGCATTTATAAATTTAAAGATTTGTATATAAACAATATTTTTGCAAGCTTTGATGATTTATCTCAAAAATTTGGCCTTCCTCGCTCCAGCTTATTTCAGTATTTCCAAGTTCGTCATTTCCTTCAGCATCATGATCCCAACTTTCCATATATATCATCAGTTTCTGGCTAGACGATCTGTTTGAAAATCCTTTCAACTCTAAAAGACTCATTTCAAGAATTAATAACTGTATAACTTCTTCTAAAAACACAGCCCTTGAAAAGGTCAGGGCAGACTTGGTGGATGAATTGGGAGGCGACTTGGAGGAAGACATTTGGGACAGCACTCTACAAAGAGTGAATAATGGTACTTCCTGTGCCAAATTAAGCATAATACAATTCAAGGTTTTGCATCGCATCCATTTCTCTAAAGCAAGACTGGCTAAAATATATCCTAACATAGATGCCAGCTGTGACAGGTGTCAAAACACTCCTGCTGACTTAACCCATTTGTTTTGGTCATGCCCAGCCGTGACAATGTACTGGTCTACAATTTTTAAAACATTGTCAGAGGCACTTAATATTGCTCTTCAACCCAGCGCAGCAATGGCTATATTCGGTACCACGGATGGAAGACACTCTACAATGAGGACAAGACATAAAAACATCATTGTGTCATGGTGGCCCTCGCGAGCCACCATAAGACGCCACAAGTCTCCGGTGAGTCTTGCAATGATGTTTTATTGGGGAATAGGGAACAGAGGATAACACACACTGACAAAGTAAAGAGCCACGGTGGGCTAAAACACACTATAATGAGGACGGGATTACAACAGGGTAAACTTACACTTGGAGACGACGAATAGACAGCGTCTGAGCCGGGGGATGCCCGATGCGTCAGACGAAGAGAATTCTTGACAGGAGTTTAACGGAAGTTTAACAGAGACTGCTGCATCAGGGTGCATTCAGCGTCCGCTTTTAACGCCGGACACTAATGACTCCGAATGCAGCACAGCTGTTCGGCTTTGACAGCAGGAAGCTCCACCGGGCGCTGTCACAATAAGAGCCCGAGGAGCCAGAAGGAACACACTGCTGTCAAAGCCTGAAAAAGATGATGTATGATCCGAGCAGGGACGAGATCGGTGCTCGGATCATGACGGTACCTCCCAAGCCCCCCCACCCCTCCCTCATGGGCGGAAAGGGGCACCGGCCGGGGGGAGCAAACCAGAAAAGAGAAAAAAAAAACATGGCCACAGGAGCGCGTAGGCAGACAGAGGGAGGAAAAAAAAGAAAAAAACGACGCTCCCATGCACAGATTGGGCTGCACGGTGGCGCAGTGGTTAGCACTGCGGCAGCACAGTTTACCCTTGGCCGGGGGATTGTGGGGATCGTGGGATCGTGAGTTCGATCCCAGCCCCCGACCAACAGTGATCTGTGTGGAGTTTGCATGTTCTCCCCGTGTTGCGTGGGTTTACTCCGGGATTTCTCCGGTTTCCTCCCACATGCCAAAAACATGCATGTTAGGTTAATTGGCTGTTCTAAATTGTCCCTAGATATCTGTTTCCTATAGGCCCTTAGAATAGAGGGTTAGTATTAATGAAAGCGCTTTGAGTGGTCTTTGTGACTAGAAAAGCGCTATATAAGTGCAGGTTAGTTAGTTAGTTAGTTAGTTAGATTGTAACTGAGGCAGAACAATCACAGGCAAAATGACAGCGAACAGGAAATTACAAAAACACACCACGAACGAGGCAGATTGAAAGAATAGCACAACTACAGGGTATGACAATAGAGAAAACAATATCTCAAAAGGCAACACATACACCAACTGTTTCAGGCAATAAATGGACATTAGACAGAGGGGGAAAAAAAACCGAACACAAGACACTGGCTAAGGAAAAAGTGAGAGATGCATAATTACAGACACAAGGCCCCCCGCACATCCCAAAAGTTTACAGACATAATGAAGATGGAAAAACCCGGGATGACAGCAGTCCAGGTTCTGAGGCATGGAGGCTGATAGTTCAGGGGGTCGCCCAGCATCAAACGGTCATAACGCAGGCAGGGGGAAAAAGGACAGTTCGGGCGGCCTACCCCAGTCCCATGCCCGGAAACAGAATTTCAGGCGGCCGGGCCAGGTCGCCAAACAGGTAGTCCAGTGGGTCGGGTGGCCGGCCCAGAGAGCCAAATGGGCACAGCAGTCCTTCAGGCGGCCGACCAGCATCGTTTAGCCACCAGAACCGCAGGGGAGAGAGCGACAACGGCCTCCCTGCAGAGGGGAATAGTGAGGGCGAGCCGGGCCGAAGATGAGGGGTCCAAACGGCACCTGGTGGAGAAGGCTTGGGGGAAAGATGAGGGTGATGCTGATGAGGATGAAGATGAAGAGGAAGATGAGCCAGTCTAGTGTCCGGTGGCAGGGTATCTGCAGCTCCCTCACCGACCTTCGATTCTGCTGGTGCTGCACCCTCGTCGGACCCCGAATGGGTCACGGTTGCACCTGCGATGGACCCTGATTGGGTCACGGCTGCACCCCCGTCGGACCCCAACTGGGTCGGCGCCGCACCAGTACCGACCTCCAACCCCGAACCCGGAACCTCTGGCACAGTGGACAAAATCAACTCTGCGCCGGCGACCCTGGGAGAAGGCTCGGGAGAGAGAAAAGAACTGGGATCAGGATCACCGGCAGCGCCAGAACCCGGCGAGACAAGCTCGGATGCAGCGGGCGGCTGCACCCGGCTCGCCTTCCCAAGAGACAGGCAAAAATGCTCTAAAATGGAAAAGAGAAAGACGACACAGAACACTTGCCCGATCTCGGGTTCCGACGCCGTCCAGGACTCCGACGATCCGGGCTCAGACGGCAGGAGGTCGTCATCTGGCTCCCACTCAGCTACGTCGGGCTCCGCAGCTGGCATGATGGTGCCCGCAGCCTGAGGACCCTCCGGCACAGATGTCCACGCCGACGACCCGCACGACGTGGTGGGAGGAGACCCTCGACCCACTGGACCGAACCGCTCATCCGTGGAGACCCAGGGACGCTTCTTCGTCGGCGCAGGTTCCACGCTGCAGTCCACGCTCCTCCTCCGCCCCCGACGTGGCTGCGGGACCGGACCCAGGCTCTCCAGAACCGCAGGCCCCCTCCACATCCGGCGACGTTGGCCTGGCGTCGAGGACCGCTCAGCGGCGGGAGACACAGAGGAAGCGGGATTAACAATTAAAGCTACAGCAGGTGGTGGGAGCTCAGGGGGCCGCGAACCCCGAACTCCACCCCCAGGAGTCAGACAAGGCAAATCACATTGAAGAGGATATGAGTGAACTTGGACTTGCCTGTCTCCCGGAGGCAGGATGGTGTCTGCTGTAGCGGACGTTGCTCCTCCCTTTCCCCGCTGGATGGTGACAGAGGGCCCCCTGGGAGGATGAGGGGGAGCCGCTCGCAAAGGTTCCGGGACGAGGCTCTCCGAAACAGGACTCCAGGTACACACAGCAGCCGGGAAAGGCGTCGAGGAGGAAGGGGTGACAGCCGAAACGAGCTGGGCACGGAGCGCTGACGGGACAGCGGGAGAAGATGGCCCGGGGGGAGAGGCTGCGGGGATTCCCTTCTGACGAGGCGCGGAAGTGACAGCTGTGTGGGAGGTAGAGCCTTTGCGGCGACCCGGAACTGGACCTGGACGGGGTTCATGCTGAGGTTGAAAGCAGATGTGACGACGGTTTCTAGCAGAGGGCGAGGCAAAGGTGAGGTCTGGGAATCGCCGCTCCTGTGCGGAGACAGAGGTGAGCAGGTTGGCGAACGCAAGGAAGTCACTTAACTCGGGGTTTCTCTCCACCAGTGTGACTGCCGCCGTCACATGCTTGATTATTTGTGTGGGGTGAACAGCGGAACGAGCTGCCGCCACTCGGTCCCAGATGGAAGCAGCTGCAAATTGTAGCTTCTCCGGGGGGTTCCCGAATGACGACACTCTCTGGCAGGGGTCACCCCGAGGCAGTGCGAACTCCTGGACCGGAATAGCGACAGGAATGGGATCCGGGCGTGAGGAGCGAAGATGCCTCCTCTTCGGCTTCCTGCCGGGATTTCCCTCCAGCCCACGGAGAATCTCGCACTGCGCAGCGATGTCATCTCTCCTCATGCTGACTTCAGGGTGATTAGCGAAGCGGGGGAGATGATTAAGAATGTCCTCAGCTTGGTCCAGGTACCGGCGCACGTCGCTGTGGAAGTTGAGGAGGGAGGCGGCGATGAGGGTTTCATCGACGCACTCGAGGGCGTCCGCCAGCTCGTTGCTCTGACTCGGAGCGCGAACCCTCCGCGACGGCATGCTTCCAGCACAGTACCCAGACAGGAAGGAGCACAGTCCAACTGCAGAACTCACCGGGAACGGCGTCTCGGTGTGGCGCCTCTATTTAGACGTCCTGGCAGCAGTCTGCTGTCACGGTGGCCCTCGCGAGCCACCATAAGACGCCACAAGTCTCCGGTGAGTCTTGCAATGATGTTTTATTGGGGAACAGGGAACAGAGGATAACACACACTGACAAAGTAAAGAGCCACGGTGGGCTAAAACACACTATAATGAGGACAGGATTACAACAGGGTAAACTTACACTTGGAGACGACGAATAGACAGCGTCTGAGCCGGGGGTTGCCCGATGCATCAGACGAAGAGAATTCTTGACAGGAGTTTAACGGAAGTTTAACAGAGACTGCTGCATCGGGGTGCATTCAGCATCCGCTTTTAATGCCTTACACTAATGACCCCGAATGTAGCACAGCTGTTCGGCTTTGACAGCAGGAAGCTTCACCGGGCGCTGTCACAATAAGAGCCCGAGGAGCCAGAAGGGACACACTGCTGTCAAAGCCTGAAAAAGATGATGTATGACCCGAGTGCGGACGAGATCGGCGCTCGGATCATGACACATTGCTTTTACAACGCTGCTTGCACAGAGAAGAATATTATTACATTGGAAATCTAAAAACCCACCCAACGTGTCTCTGTGGTTTAGTGACCTAATGCAATTCATACAGTTAGAGAAAATAAAATATACTCTCAGGGGATCCAGGGACAAATTCTTTTCTGTGTGGGACCCAGTGTTGACATATCTGAGTAAACTTTAAACCGTACCCACTTAGCAGCCCTCGTGCATTTGCACTTGTGTTATTTGTCCATGTGAACCATAGTGTATAGCGCACAGCTTCAGCAGTGGTGAACCTATGTATATGCTTTCCTCTTTTCTTTTTCTTTTTCTTTTTTGTTTTGTTTTGAGTGGTGTCCTGGATGTTCTTGGAGGGGTGGGGGTGGGGGATGGAATTATTGGGGGAAAAAAATAATAAGTGAGCATTGTTCTGAGGGACTTCTTTGATTGTTACTGCATGTGTATATACACATCCGGTAATACTGATGCTCAATAAAAAAAACATATAAAAAAAGTCTTAAATGTGATTATCTAAAATCAGCACCTTAATTACCTTAAAAATGAGAAACAATCCTTGAATTCTTGCTCAATAACCTTATAGTCGCCTGCGCTATAAATGCTGGATTCACAGAAGGGATATCAGACAAACAATCCATTAGTTGTTAAATTGACAGTCTGGAGAACAGGTTATGGGTGCAGATTTATATTATATTAATACATTTGAATAAGAAGCATTATGAGGAAACATAAAAAGGATGAAGAATGGAAAGGCTGTTGGTCCAGATAGCATACCGATGGAGGTATGATGTTTAGGAGAGATGGCAGTGGACTTTTTTAGCCAGATTGTTTAACACAATCTTGGAGAGTGAGAGGATGCCTGAGGAATGGAGAAGAAGTGTTTTGGTACCAATTTTCACGAACAATGGTGATGCTTAGAGCTGTAGTAACTACAGAGGCATAAAGTTGATCAGACACACTATGAAGATATGGGAAAGAGTTGTTGAAGCCAGGTTAAGAGGAGAGGGGACAATCAGTGAGCAGCAGTATGGTTTCATCCCAAGACAGAGTACTACAGATGCAATGTTTGATCTAAGAGTGCTGGTGAAGAAGTATAGCGAAGGTCAGAAGGAGTTGCACTGTCTTTGTGGATCTAGAGAAAGCATATGATAGGGTGCCAAGAGAGGAAGTGTGGTACTGCATGAGAAAATCGGGAGTGGCAGAGAATTATGTGAGGGTGGTGCAAGACGTGTGAAGACAGTGAGACGGTGGTGAGGTGTGCTGTAGGAGTGACAGATGGGTTCAAGGTGGGGGTGGGGTTACATCAGGGATTGGCTCTGAGTCCCTTCTTGTTTACCATGATGATGGACAGGCAGACAGACAAGGTCAGGCAGGAGTCTCCATGAACCATGATGTTTGCAGATGACATTGTGACCTGCAGTGAGAGTGGGGAGCAGGTGGCAACATATTTTGCCGGGGGGGGGGGGGGGATATGACACTATTGTAACCGGAATATGTTAATTTTCTACTATTTATTTCTTTTTTTACATTTTGCACAGTAACTTTGCATATGGAACTTACCATTTGAAGTATTGTACAACTGAGGCTTTAATGTTGGAATATTGGGCCAGTTGGGGTCCCACCCAGGCGTCCTGTGTTTGGACTTTTTACTGGTGTATCCTTCTTTCCTTCCTCTGCTCTCACCTCTCCTGGACCCTCTGCCTGAACACTTTCCTCTCCTTGGCTCCTCTCTTCTGTCTCATCTTTCCCTCTCTGAGCCCTGTCTAATTCAGGTTCTCTGTCTGTCTATGGTGGTATACAAACAGGTTAGAAAATATCAAGTGTCATGTTTTGTCCTGCAGGATTTTTTTGTCGTGGTTTACATAAATGTCAAAAATATGTGTATTTTTTGTATTTTTATTCTAGTGTTTCTTTTTTTTTCTCCATTGAGAAAGTAGGAAAGGGGAGGAAGAAAAACAGTAATAATAGTAATTTACTTATGCATACTTTAATTATATGATCAGAGGTGGGTATAGTAGCCAGAAATTTTACTCATGCAAAAGCAGTGCTATGAAATTAATGATTAAAAGTAGACAACCAAAAATTTCTAGTTGAGTTAATGGTACAATGAACACCTACTTAAAAACTTGAGTAATGATTTCAGTCTTGAAGGTCTGAGGTTTTTCTCCAAAATTTCTAACAATTTTCTTATCGTTTTCTACTTTTCTCTGTAAATTTATCTAAATTTGCAACCATTTTCCTCAAATTTGTAATTTCCTCTTGTAAAATTTACTTTTCTTGTACATTTGAGGCTTTATTATAAATTTGTGGGTTATTTTATGGCTAATTTTTGTCTATTTTTTAAAATAAAATTACTGTTTTTTTAATAAATTTGAAACACTGTTTTTTGTTTTTGTTTTTTTTTTTACTTTTTCCTTATAACAATTTACAATGTTGACCATAATTTTGCAGGAACAGAACAATTTAACTCTGATTTCAAAGAAAAAAATATTAACATTTTATTTAATGAAATAAATTAACTTAAATGACCAAAGATGCAGTTATTTCTGTTATAATATTTCTATGTATTTATAGTTTTTGGGGTTTTTTTTTAGAAATCTCCTCACCAGCCAGACAGCTGGAAAAACCTTCCTTATTTTGAAATCCAAATGTTGGCACGTTTAGTCTGAAGGCTGCTGATGGACTAAAGTCATTGACTTTGTGAGTTTCGGTCATCTTAACTTGCCA
This sequence comes from Pholidichthys leucotaenia, assembly GCA_020510985.1. NCBI lineage: Eukaryota > Metazoa > Chordata > Actinopteri > Cichliformes > Pholidichthyidae > Pholidichthys > Pholidichthys leucotaenia. The sequence goes on along the minus strand of CM035850.1, from coordinate 90,264,956 downwards.
GGTACATAATAGCGAATATAACTTAATATTGTAGTGGCTGGTGAAATATATCCTCAGCAATTCATCAGTCCCCCTTGCCTTTCCCTTCATATGAAGCTGGCTGCATATGAATTCTAACCACATCTGTTAGCAAAGCGACTTCCATTATTGCTCCCGTTACCAGTGGGTTAAAACCATGATAAATGCCTCCGGTGCTTACATACCTTTTCTGATTTTTTTTTTCCCACATTTAAAGTACTTTAATAAACTCATGTTTCTCTCAGACAGTCACGCTAGTGAGACACTCTGCCTGGCAATTGGGAACACTCATGTGGGCAGGGCGCTTCTATAGCGTTGTTAGTGTGCACACTTGCAGACCGTCATTTTTTTTTCTTTTTTCTTTTTTTTTTTTTTTGGCAGTCAAGTCTCCTCGGGAGTAAGTGTTCCTTTCTTGGTTTATACAGGACAGGGGTCGCCACTCCTCTCTGCCGGCCTTTCCCCGTTCTATTATGCTGAGCACCAAGCTAGAGGGTGAAAAGTACCATTTTTATCTGGTCTTGAGTCAGAATCAGAATCAGAATCAGAATCAGGTTTATTGCCATTGTTCATGTAGTACACAAACTAGGAATTTGTCTCGGTACAATGCTGCAACATTAAACATGATAAGATAAGAGAAATAAACTATACATGTAATAAAGTGTAGGATAAGATTAAGTGATACTGGTCAACAGTTAAAATATATATTAGCCAGCAGCAGATACTGTGGAGAACTATATAGTGCAGTCGGTAATGCAGGAAGAAAACAGTGATGATTGACATGAGTCTGGTTGAGCTGCTGTACATGGTGCACGAGAGTCACTTAGTGTTCAGCAGTCTAATGGCAGAGGGGAAGAAGCTGTTCATGTGACGGGAGGTTTTAGTCTGGATGGACCGAAGTCTTCTACCAGAGGGGAGGGGGGCAAACAGTACGTGACCAGGGTGTGAGGGATCGGCTATGATCCGGCCAGCACGTCTCCGGGTCCTGGAGATGTACAGATCCTGGAGAGATGGGAGCTTGCAGCCGATCACCTTCTCAGCAGTGCGCACGACGCGCTGCAGCCTTAGTCTGTCCCTGGCAGTGGCTCCTGCGTACCACACGGTTATGGAGGTGGTGAGGATGGGCTCGATGATGGCTGTGTAGAACTGCACTAACATCTTGGTGGGTAGCTTGAGCTTCCTCAGCTGCCGCAGGAAGAACATCCTCTGCTGGGCTTTTTTGATGAGTGAGCTGATGGTCAGCTCCCATTTGAGGTCCCTGGTGATGGTAGTGCCTAGGAAGCGGAAGGAATCAGCAGTGGTGATGGGAGAGCCTGAGAGGGTGAGGGGGGGCAGAGGAGTAGTGACTTTCCTGAAGTCTACAATCATCTCCACTGTCTTCAGAGCGTTCAGCTGCAGGTTGTTATTGCTGCACCAGGACGCCAGCTGGGCCACCTCTCTCCTGTAGGCGGACTCGTCGCCGTTGGAGATGAGCCCGATGAGGGTGGTGTCGTCCGCAAACTTGATCAACTTGACAGACTGGTGGCTGGAGGTGCAGGAGTTGGTGTAAAGGGAGAAGAGTAGGGGGGAAAGTACACAGCCCTGGGGTGATCCGGTGCTGATGCTAGTATAGTCTGAGAGAGTCTTTCCCAGCCGCACATGCTGCCTCCGGTCCGTCAGGAAGTCGATGATCCACCTGCAGAGGGAGTCAGGCACGTTGAGCAGGGACAGCTTGTCCCGGAGCAGAGCGGGGCGGATGGTGTTGAATGCGGAGCTGAAGTCCACAAACAGGATCCTGGCGTAGGTTCCCGGGGAGTCCAGGTGCTGCAGGATGGAGTGGAGGGCCAGGTTGACTGCATCGTCTACAGACCTGTTGGCTCGGTAGGCAAACTGCAGCGGGTCCAGGAGAGGGGTGGTGATGGACTTGAGGTGGGACAGGACCAGGCGCTCAAAGGACTTCATGACTACAGAGGTGAGCGCTACAGGTCTGTAGTCATTAAGTCCAGTGATCCGTGGCTTCTTGGGGACAGGGATGATGGTGGAGGATTTGAGGCAGGACGGCACATGGCATAACTTAAGGGAGGTGTTAAAAATGTCTGTGAATACAGGAGCCAGCTGTTTCGCACAGAGTCTCAGGGTGGAGGGAGACACGCCGTCTGGGCCGGGGGCCTTGCGCGGGTTCAGTCTGGAGAACTGTTTGAGCACATCCTGCTCACTGATGATAAGGGGAGGGGGGGAGGAGGGGGGGGGTGCCTTAAATGAAGTAGGGAATGTGGAGGCTGTGGAGCTGGAGGGAGGGGGGGAGTTGGACACAGATGACGAGGTGTCAAAACGGGCATAGTGTTGGGACAGTCTCTGACAAAGGGCTTTGTCATCCTGACCTTTAGGAGCCTGAGGCCGATAGTTGGTGATCTGCCTCAGTCCTCTCCACACGGAAGCCGAATCATTAGCAGTGAACTGCTGCTGGAGTCTCTCTGAGTATAGAGATTTAGCCCTCTTCAGCTCTCTGTTAAACCGGTATTTAACCTCCCTGTAGCAGTCCCTGTCTCCACTTTTCAGCGCTGCTTCCTTCTCCTTCCTGATCTGTCTGAGCTTAGCTGTGAACCAGGGTTTGTCATTAGAGTAACTCACCCTGGTGCGTGATGGAAGAATGTTCTCTTCACAAAAGTGGATATATGAGTTCACAGTGTCCGTGTACTCATCCAGATCATGCGTGGCTCCTTTAAGCATGCCCCAGTCAGATATTTCCATGCACGTTTCCAGCTTCTCCTCAGCTTCACTGGTCCGTATCTTCGTAGTGCTCACAACAGGTTTAGTGAGCTTCAATCTCTGTCTGTATGTGGGAATGAGGTGAACCATCACGTGATCAGATAATCCCAGCGCAGCTCGAGGGACAGCGCGATATGCGTCTTTCACTGTGGTGTAACAGTGATCCAGTGTGTTTAATCCTCTGGTGGGGCATTTAATAAACTGTTTGTAGCGGGGGAGATCGTGGCTCAGATTGCACTGATTAAAGTCGCCAGCCACAATAATCAGCGAGTCTGGAAAACTCCGCTCTGTGTGTTGAATGTGATCCGCGAGCACGCGCTGAGCTTCGCGCGTGTCCGCGTCGGGAGGGGCGTACACAGCGATCAGTATAAAAGAAGCAAACTCCCGCGGGGAATAGAAGGGCTTGCAATTGATAACAAGAAATTCCAAGGCAGGAGAACAGTGTTTGGAAATTACCGTTACATCAGAGCACCAGATGCAGTTGATGTAGAAGCAGACTCCGCCTCCTGTGGTCTTGCCGGAAAGCTCTGTGTCACGATCAGCACGGAAGAGCTGGAAGCCGTCGAGGCGCAGCGCGCTGTCCGGTATATTTTCCCGGAGCCAGGTCTCAGTAAAGCAGAGGACAGCTGAGGAGGCGAGGTCCTTAAAACGCATCAGCAGTCTCAGTTCATCCACCTTGTTAGTGAGAGAGTTGGTATTGGACAGAAATATGCCAGGCAGCGCCGTTCGCGAGCCTCTCCTGCGAAGTCGCACGAGAGCGCCCGCTCGTCTTCCTCTCTTCCGCCGTCTCACTTTCCGAGCCAAACAATAAACCAGATCGGCGGCAGGGGCTAGAAAAACTGGGAGGAGGTCCGTGGGGGTGAAAGTCCTGATATTTAAAAGTTCTTCACGGGTATAAGTGCAAGCAGACACACAATTGACAAACAAAAACAAACAAAGAGCGCAGCGAAGCACCATGTCGACCGCTGTGGGCGCCATCTTGTATGCAGGCTGGTTGGGTGAGTATGACCTGGCTGGGATTTGAACCCCAGCCTCCCGGGTGTGGGGCAGGTGCTCTACCAACTGAGCCACCACTCCGTCATTGCTTCATATATTTTTCTTAAATTTATATTTCCTCAAAAGAGTGGCAGAAATTTTTCAGGGGTGGCGGTCCGCCACCCAGAAATGTTACCAAAGGAAACCCTGGAAGGTTAGCAGCTAGGGTGAAAGGGAAGATTTACAAGACTATAGTGAGACCTGCGATGATGTATGGTTTGGAGACGGTGGCGCTGACAAAAAGACAGGAAATGGAGCTGGAGGTGGCAGAGTTGAAGATGCTAAGATTTTCATTGGTAGTGACTAGAAGGGACAAGATTAGAAATTAATATTTCGGAGGGACAGCTCAGGTTGAGCGGTTTGGAGACAAAGTAAGAGAGGCAAAGCTGAGATGGTTTGGACATGTCCAGAGGAGGGATAGTGGATATCCTGGACAAAGAATGTTGAAGATGGAGCTACCAGGCAGGGGGAAAAGAGGAAGACCACAGAGAAGATTCATGGATGTAGTGAAGGAGGACATGGAGAGGGATGGTGTTACAGAGGAAGATGCAAGGGATTGGGTGAGATTGAGGCATATGATCCGCTGTGGCGACTCTAAAGGAAGCAGCTGAAAGAAGATGATGAGGAAACATAAAGGATGAAAATCAGCTTCTTCTAAATAAAACTTTTGTCTCTAATTTATTAAAATATAAGGAACTAAAGCTGTGTGATCACTGTTGAAAGTAGGAGATGGATTATATTTTTCAGATTTAAACAATTTATGAATGTGCTGATAATTTAAAAAAAAAAAACTATACAAAAAATTATGGTCAGATAGTCAGAAATTATTTTTTCAGCACAAAACAATTTGTAATATATTTCTGATACCTTTATTTCACAAATAAGCTACACTACCGTTCAAAAGTTTGGGGTCACCCAGACAATTATTTTGTGTTTTCCATGAAAAGTCACACTTATTTACCACCATGAGTTGTAAAATGAATAGAAAATATAGTCAAGACATTGACAAGGTTAGAAATAATGATTTGTATTTGAAATAATATTTTTTTCCTTCAAACTTTGCTTTCGTCAAAGAATCCTCCATTTGCAGCAATTACAGCATTGCAGACCTAACATGATTGCGCAAAGGTTTTCTAATCATCCATTAGCCTTCTGACGCAATGAGCAAACACATTGTACCATTAGAACACTGGAGTGATAGTTGCTGGAAATGGGCCTCTATACACCTATGTAGATATTGCACCAAAAACCAGACATTTGCAGCTAGAATAGTCATTTACCACATTAGCAATGTATAGAGTGTATTTCTGATTAGTTTAAAGTTATCTTCATTGAAAAAAAGTGCTTTTCTTTCAAAAATAAGGAAATTTCTAAGTGACCCCAAACTTTTGAACGGTAGTGTATATATAAAGCTTGACAGTTTTTTCCACTGTTGTAGTATGAAGTCATTAATGCCACATAATATTCAGTGCTATGTATATATGTAAAACTTTATAAGCAGCATAATCTTTATTTTTAAGGCCAAATTGCTGTTGTGGCCCTCAGCCACTTCTGTTTTACTCGGAGATGGGCAAAATGTCTCTGGTTGGCCAAGGTTGCAGATCCTTGGCCTAAGTCATGCCCCCTCTACTTCCGCAGATGGGACCTTATTTAAAAAAAAAAAAAAAAAATATTGAACTGAAGGGCAAGAGAGAAATTATCTTTAAATCCCAGTTGAATTTTGCCACAAGTTAGTTACACATATGATGTTTGTCAATTTAAAAGATAATTTTCCACATAATTAAAGTTACCAGTTGTCGTGTAATAAGAGTAATATTTAGTTTTTGTGAAACTGTCTAATGGGCTACGTCCCTTTGTCTCGGACTATACACATCACCAAACACGATTATGGTGGTTCCCCTCACAAAGCTCACCTCCTGTTTTCTGACCAATGAAAGAAGGATCCAAAGAGGAGAAAAGCAACACAAATGTATTGTATTTTGAGAGCTGGAACTGATCCACGGGACTGTTAGTTACTTTCCCCGGGAGCTCTTTGAAAATGATGATGTAATTTACGTGAGTCTGTGTTTGTAGTCTTCCAGTTTACGTATTTTCACAACCTTGTACCTTAACAGTTAGACAACAACGTACACTGTTAATTACGTGGAAAATTATCTTTTAAATTGACAAACATTATATATGCAACTTGTGGCAAAATTTGATCAGGATCAAAAGATAATTTCTCTCTTGCCCTTCATTTGAATGGAGTTCCCCCCCCCCCCCGATTTAAGGTTCCATATGCAGAAGTAGAGGGGGCGTGACTTCGGCTGTTCATTGACATAATTGCTTGGATTTAAATTCAAATTTACACAATAAAATTAGCAAATTTGAGAGCGAAAAGATAAACATACAAATAAAAGAAGTTGCAAATTTACAAGAATAAAAAAATTGCATGAAAAATGTCACAAATTTACAAGAATAAATTTATAAATTTACAAATTTATGTGGAAGAAAGAAAGTTCAAAATTCTTATGAAAAAGATATGCAAATGTCCTAAGCAAAAGTCACAAATTCCATCCATCCATCCATCCATCCATCCATCCATTTTCTTCCGCTTAATCCTTTTTGGGTCGCGGGGGGGCTGGAGCCTATCCCAGCATCTTTGGGCGAGAGGCAGGGTACACCCTGGACAGATCGCCAGTCCATCACAGGGCCAACACAGAGAGACAGACAACCATTCACTCTCACGTTCATACCTAAGGACAATTTAGAATCCCCAGTTTGATGCCAGTTAACCTAACTTGCATGTTTTTGGCATGTGGGAGGAAACCGGAGAAATCCCTGAGTCGACCCACGCAGACATGGGGAGAACATGCAAACTCCACACAGATTACTGTTGGTCAGAGGCTGGGATCAAACCCAGGATCTCCCGGCCAAGGGTGAGTTGCTGTGCTGCTGCAGTGCTAACCACTCCGCCACCGCACTGCCCTGCAGTCACAAATTTATGAGGGGAAAAAAGACAAATTTGCAAGAAAGAATTGCAAATGTACAAGAATAAATTCACAGATTTACCTGAAAAAAAGGCAAGTTTAAGAGCAAAAAGAAACATACAAGTTAAAGTAGTTGTAAAAAGACATTCACTAGGAGTATCCTCAACTGCCAGGAAATATGACAATGAGTAGAAAAATGAGAAAATGGCTATTGTAGTGTACCTTTGTGTACTTACATGTAGATTTGGTGTCGGACCACAATGAGACATCACCCGAAGGCCACAGTAAAATTGACACTGTAGCTATTTGAGGAGATGCAGGTTTGTGTTATTTTCTAGGCAAGAAAAGGTCATTCAAAGGGCATCACAGTCAAGCTAATCTGAGATGTGGGTACACATCGGTCAGTGAAGAGGGAGACAGAATGTGATAAACAGAATTACAGCAAGACTATAGTGTCACTTTGGACTCTTTTTTTTTTATTATTCAGTTTTACTTATTCTCTTGAGTAAGAATATTTCTCACACACAAGGGCCCATTTTGGTGTGACTCTGAGGTTTACTCCAAACAAATAAAAAGAGATCCAGTCCCTTCAAGTTTTGTTTAATATATCCAACATCTGAACTGAGAACACCACAAGCTGGTGTCTTCTTTTTGTTGAATTGAGCTGCAGTTGTACAAAAACACTGGGTTTCCATTAAGCCAGAAAGCCTACTACTTTGTTTAACCAACTAGGATTTAAGAGTAATAATTATCCCTGACATGAACAGACCACACTGTTCCTTTAATCTAATTCTTTCATTTAGGTTTGCAAATTTAGATCCTATTTAAAACAACAATAATCCCTTTTACGTATACCACATCAGCTGCCCCCTTTCCTCCCACAGATCTTACTTAAATCCAATATGAAATATATGTATTGCTCATTATCAGTAACTCTTAAATCACCAAAAAGTATAATTTACACATACACTACTTTGTCTCACAACTGTCTGTATCTGTGGAAACATGAGAGAAGCGAAAAGTTGTACTTGTGGTCTATATTAATCATATATTCCATAACCTACATATGTTGAAGCATGTGAGAATGTTTGGTGATTACATATGTAAGGCGACTTCACACCTCAGAACAGGACAAAGACTCTCAACCGCCAGTGAAGAACAAAGACCTTCCCAGACACTGCGGTGGAGACCGGAGGAGCTGCCCTCACCCCCCAGGGCCATGAGGAGGAGCACGAAGACAATGGGGGGATTAAGATAATGAGGGATGTCAGCTTTTGATATGCATGTCTTTTGTTATGTGCAAGTATAAGTTCATAGAGCCGAAGTTGTTCGGTCTCTTTTTCCTTCTTCTGCTGCTGCACTAGGATGAGACTTGTTAGAGGAGCTGATAATAAACTTTGGTTTATATATCACATCGCCTCGTCGCCAAGCTCTTCTACACTGCTGACCCTGACGCGAGGATGGACCAGAGGCGTTCCCCCGCGATCGACTCATCTGTGGCTACCCAGGCAGACGCCGGCGCCCATGCAGACAGGGGAACAGATGGACGACGTTCCCCCACGGTAGAAGTGATAGAGAGGGCTCAACCGAGCACCAGCGCCGCGGAGAGAGCCGAAGCAAGGCACTCTCACCCTGTGGACACATCAGTGACGGTCTACACAAACGCCGTCACCGTCAACCTGCCGGACTTCTGGCAGGAAGACCCCGCCTGGTGGTTTCAGCAAGCTGAAGCCCAGTTTGCACTTGCGGACATCACGGCTGACGATACAAAGTTCTATCACATCGTCGCCAAACTCAACGCCGCCACTTGGAGATGTGCGCGGAGTATAATCCGGCGGCCGCCGGCCCGGGACAAATATGAAGAACTGAAAGCGACCGTCGTGGCAAATTACGTCCCCTCAGCCGAGGAGAGAGCCGAGAGGATCCTGGCGGTTTACGGCCACAGAGGATGCAGACCCAAGGCCCTCATGGAGGACTTGCTGCAACTTAAAGAAGAGGACAATGACAACTTCCTCTTCCATTTCATATTCCTCAGTACGCTGCCGCCACACATGAGAGGGACGCTGGCCAACATGCGATGCAGCACCCAGCAAGACTTCCGCACGCTAGCTCACGAAGCTCAACGGCTCGTCAACGCCTGCAAGGAGCAGACACCCACAGCAGCATCCGCAGATGTCCGGAGCCACGAGGAGCCACAAATCACTGAGCAGAGCCAGCCCACGGTGACAGCGACACGGCCAGGACGCAACAGACGGAGCGACGTTTGTTATTACCACCACCACTTCGCCGAGAAGGCTTACAGATGCGTCCCCCCCTGCAAATTCACAATTTCCGGAAAACGCCGAAGCCGAGAGCCGTTAACAGCGGCGGTTCTCGGCGAAAAAAGCAAGCTTTTATATGTGACGGACGGACACACCGGCAAGCGGTTCCTTATCGACACGGGAGCTCAACTAAGTTTTGTCATGCCCTCCCAAGCAGACCGGGCCATGGGCCCCCGGGGCAATGGAGCGGTGGCAGCCAACGGCTCCACCATCGACACTTTTGGCGAAAAGAGCCTGCACCTCTGCATCCACGGCCACAACTACAGATGGACATTTGTTGTAGCGGCGGTGAGTTTTAACTTGTTGGGTGCAGATTTTTTGTGTGCACATGGGTTATTAGTTGATCTAGCGAACAGGCGCTTGGTTAATGCACTGTCCTTTGCTTCTATTCCCTGCTCAGCCCGGCTTTCTCCACCACCTGTGCAGGCCAGCGTCACCACAGCAGGAGGTAAGTTTGATTAACTCCTCACCCAATTTCCAGCACTCACAATTCCCAAATTCTCAGCCACAGTGGCTAAACACGGGGTTGAGCATTTTATTCCCACAACGGGCCCACCCGTATTCGCCAAAGCTCGGCGCTTAGACGCAGCCAAGCTCGCCATAGCTCGGGACGAGTTTACCACCCTTGAAAAATTAGGCATTATTAGACGCTCGAAAAGCCCCTGGGCCTCACCACTTCACATGGTTCCGAAATCCGACGGTTCTTGGAGACCGTGCGGCGATTACCGCAGATTAAACAATGCGACAGCGCATGACCGCTACCCAATTCCTCACATTCAGGATTTTTCACTGCATCTGGCGGGTGCGCGCATTTTTTCAAAAATAGACCTGGTCCGCGGTTATCATCAAGTCCCAGTTCGAGCAGAGGACATTCCTAAAACAGCTGTAATAACCCCTTTCGGCCTTTTTGAATTTTTGCGAATGCCTTTTGGCCTCAAAGGCGCGGCTCAAACCTTTCAGCAGATGATGGACGCAGTATTACGCGACCTCCCTTTTGTTTTCGTCTACCTCGACGATATGCTGGTAGCCAGCCCGTCTGAGGAAGAACACGAGCGGCATCTCACTATGGTTTTTCAGAGGCTAGAAGAGCACGGGTTAATAATCAATCCAGCCAAATGCAAATTCGGCGTGTCACAAATTGATTTTTTAGGACACAGCGTTTCTCCGAAGGGGGCAGTCCCACTTCCAGACAAAGTTCACGCGATAAAAAGTTTCCCACGGCCACAAACGGTGAAATCGCTGCAAGAATTTTTAGGAATGGTTAATTTTTACAACCGTTTCCTCCCCCACGCAGCTCAGCTCATGCAGCCCCTATATGACGCGCTCAGAAAACAAAAAGCTTCCAACGCGGTTGAATGGACCCCGGAGCGCGATCGCGCCTTCGCGGAAGTTAAAAGCGCCCTAGCTAATGCCACATTGTTGGTTCACCCCGATCCCTCGGCCCGCATTGCGCTAACCACAGATGCTTCGGACCTAGCTATAGGGGCAGTTGTAGAACAACATGTCAGCGGAATCTGGCAACCTTTGGCATTCTTCAGCAAATCGCTAAACCAAACCGAGCGTAAATACAGCACTTTTGACAGGGAGCTGCTAGCGCTTCATTTATCCATCCGCCACTTCCAGTTCTGGTTAGAAGGGCGGAGTTTCACGGCTTTTGTAGACCACAAACCGCTCACCTTTGCTATGGCTAAAATTTCCGAACCATGGTCAGGCAGGCAACAAAGACAGCTGGCTGCGATTTCAGAGTTCACCACAGACATTTGACATGTGGCAGGCAAACTTAACGTGGTAGCAGACTGCCTCTCTCGCGCTGTGACATCACCAGAGCACGAGGAGACAGATTATACTACCTCAGCCGCGGAACTCTTCACCAACGCGGACACATACGCGGCCCCAATCCATGCAGGGATAGATTATGCAGCCATGGCACAGGAACAAAGTAGTGACGCGGACGTGCGCGCACTCTTGTCTGGACCAACAGGGTTAAGGCTGGAGGAAAGGGGTTTACGCGACGGCGTGCCCCCCCTAATATGCGATATCTCAACCGGCCGACCGCACCCGTTAGTCCCAGCTACATGGCGCCGCCGTATTTTCGACTCAGTTCACTCCCTCACGCACCCAGGTGTGCGCGCCTCGGTTAAAATGGTCGCCGAAAAGTTTGTGTGGCCTGGCCTGCGCAAAAACGTAAAAGAATGGGCAAAAACTTGCATTTCCTGTCAGCGCGCCAAAATACACAAACACACAAAAGCCCCTCTGGAGCCTTTTCCAATCCCTGCTAGAAGGTTCGACCACGTTCATGTCGACCTCGTGGGACCACTACCTTCCTCCCAAGGTTTCACACACCTGTTAATAATGATAGACTGCACCACGCGCTGGCCAGAGGCAGTCCCTCTAGCGTCAACCACAGCGGAGGAAGTCGCTCGCGTTTTTTTGACAAACTGGGTGGCACGTTTCGGCGTCCCATCGGACATCACGTCCGATAGGGGGCCTCAATTTGTCTCGGAGCTCTGGTCAGCCATGTCCAGCAGCTTAGGGGCAACAATTCACCGCACCACCGCTTATCACCCTCAGGCTAATGGGTTATGTGAGTGTTTTCACAGATCTTTAAAGGCCGCCCTCAGAGCCTCACTAACAGATACAAATTGGGTAAATAAACTTCCCTGGGTTTTATTGGGGCTGCGTGCTGCGCCCAAAGAGGATCTAGACGCCTCCCCAGCAGAATTAGTTTTTGCACAACCTCTCAGGCTCCCAGGTGAATTTTTACCAGAGAACCCAGAGCCTGGGCATCTTCCAGCCTCGAGGTTTTTAGGCAGCAGCGGACCGGACTCTCTCCCTGGACCGGCACATCACTCTTTTCCACGGGTTTTTGTCCCCCAAGCTTTAAAAAAAACGCTGAATTCGTTTTTGTTAGGCATGAAGCTTTAAAACCAACTTTCCGCCCAGCATACGATGGGCCATTCAGAGTGCTGGAACCTGGTGATAAGCATTTTGTGCTTGATTTTGGGGATAGAAAAGAAACAGTCAGCATTGACAGACTTAAACCTGCCTTCTTGTGGAGAGACGAACCTGCACAGTTGGCGAGAGCACCTCGGCGGGGTAGACCCCCCAAGAGAAAAGACTCAGCCCCCCTGCAGGGAACAATTAATCACTCTCCTCCCCAAGCTGCAGATTCCTTACAGGAAGGTCCCAGCAGGACGCCCAAGCGGACCCACAGCAGATTCGGGAGAAGATTAAAACCCAGACAGCACAGGGACTGATGCAAACTACTCAACAGTTGTTCACTAATTGTGCTGTAACAGTTTAGGACCGACTTGTGATATTACTATGCTGTTATGATTACCACTGAACTCTCTTAGGAGCATGGCTGCTGGAAAGTTTCTTCTGTGGCAAGAGGTGTAGCAGTTAGTATGTCATAATAATTATCTTAAACTGTGAATTTTTCTATTGTCCTTTTCTTAGTCGTTTGGGGGGGGCTGTGGTCTATATTAATCATATATTCCATAACCTACATATGTTGAAGCATGTGAGAATGTTTGGTGATTACATATGTAAGGCGACTTCACACCTCAGAACAGGACAAAGACTCTCAACCGCCAGTGAAGAACAAAGACCTTCCCAGACACTGCGGTGGAGACCGGAGGAGCTGCCGTCACCCCCCAGGGCCATGAGGAGGAGCACGAAGACAATTGGGGGATTAAGATAATGAGGGATGTCAGCTTTTGATATGCATGTCTTTTGTTATGTGCAAGTATAAGTTCATAGAGCCGAAGTTGTTCGGTCTCTTTTTCCTTCTGCTGCTGCTGCACTAGGATGAGACTTGTTAGAGGAGCTGATAATAAACTTTGGTTTATATATCACATCGCCTCGTTCTTCCAAGCTCTTCTACAGTACTTTTTTTTTTATTTGTACCACTTCATAGCAACACTGTCAATGTCTCCGTGGTGAGATTATGTGTAATTGTCTTCCCTTTATTATACTATAATGTCCCAGTTTATCCATTTTTAGAATCTATGGCCACTTGTTTTACAGTGTGGTCTATGTACAGACATGGATAAATTTGTTGGGACCTATCCCCAAAATCCCCAAAAGCACAACTATCTCTGAAATATTTTGAAACTGACAAAAGCTTAATGGCATATCTTACTGTTTATATCATATTTAACACAAATTAAGATAAGATAAGACAAGCCTTTATTTGTCCCACAATGGGGAAATTCCAGAATTGCAGCAGCACAGGGACAGCAGCACTCAGAGCAATAGTAAATAAGATAATAAGATGAGAATTGGTTAGCCAAAGCAGTAAATAAATATACATATGTACACAGTTACATACACGGTGCAGGAACATTGCAGCTGGATGGCATCAACAGCATTACAGTTCATTAAATTACCCGGCAAATTATAAATATGGACCCAGACAGTATATTTCACATTTGAATGAACAGTGTTGTTGTCCCCCTCGATAATTATTGTAATTGCATAAGTTGTGTATTAGAGGGGAAGAGCTCTATAAGTGAGACACAAACAGCATATCCAGACGGATTCCTCATCACAGCAGGAAACTTCAACCCTGCAGACTTAAATGCCTTCCTACCAAAACTACACCAATATGTGGACTTCCCAACAAGAGGAGACAATTTGCTGGACCTGGTGTACACAACTCACAAGAGAGCGCACAGAGCCCCCCTCCCCCACCTGGGTCTCTCTGATCACGTCATCATCTTGCTAAGGCCTGCATACAGACCCAGAGTGAAAACAATCAAATCAACAAAAAAAAGCAAGTACGTGTGTGGCCAGAGGGGGCCTCGGATGCTCTGAAAGACTGCTTCAGCACTACAGACTGGGACACTTTCAAGCATGCAGCCACTCACAATGGACACACAAACATAGAGGAGTACACTGAGGTTGTTGTAGCATACATAGCTGAATGCACTGATGATCTCACTCACTGCAAAACCATCACTGTTGGTGCTAACCAAAAGCCATGGATGACAGCAGACGTTCACAGGCTCATGAGGGCTCGGGACGCAGCCTTCAGGGCCGGCGACCCTGCAGGACTAGCATCAGCTAGGGCCAACCTGTCCCGTGGTATCAAGGGGACAAAACAACAGTACAGCAAGAGAATATCTGGACACTTCAGCAACACCAAAGATGCACGTTCTCTCTGGCGTGGCATACAGACCCTCACCAACTACAAACCTCCACCTCAGACCTGTGCGAGTGACATCACACTGCTTAACGACCTAAACAACTTCTTTGGCTGCTTTGAAACACAAAAACAGCACATCAGCACAGAAGACCACTCCTCCTCAAGACGAGCAAGCCATAAGTCTCGATCTGGGCAGCGTGACAAGGACCCTCTCCAGGATCAACCCACACAAGGCAGCTGGACCATATACCAGGTTGTGTTCTGAAGGACTGTGTGGAGGAGCTCAAGAAAGTCCTGGCCGACATCTTCAACATCTCTCTGAGTCAAGCTGTTGTCCCCACGTGTTTCAAAACTGCTACCATAATACCAATCCCAAAGAAGCCCAATAGCTACAATGGTTACCGGCCCGTGCACTGACCCCCATCATAATGAAGTGCTTCGAGCGGCTGGTCATGCAGAACATCAGGTTCATCCTCCCTCCCTCCCTCCCACGACCCATCTCAGTTTGTATACAGGTCAATCAGATCCACAGAAGACGCCATCTCTGCTGCTTTCCATCCAGCCCTCACCCACCTGGACTCAGAACTCTTACATGCACATGCTGTTCTTGGACTTCAGCTCAGCATTCAACACAATCATCCCCCAGCACCTAACACAAAAACTCAGATACTTGGGACTCAAAACCTCTCTCTGTAACTGGGTGCTGAACTTTCTCACAGGCAGGCCACAGAACGTGCGGGTTGGCAGCAACCCCTCCAAGACCATCACACTGAGCGCAGGGGCCCCACAAGGGTGCGTGCTCAGCCCGCTGCTCTTCACTCTGCTGACCCATGACTGTGTACCAGCCTACAGCACCAACCACATCATCAAGTTTGCGGATGACACAACGGTAGTGGGCCTCATCACCAACAATGAGGAGGCCAACTATAGAAATGAGGTGAGCCAACTGGTCCAGTGATATAAAGACAATAATCTCTTCCTGAATGCGGGATAAACCAAGGAGATTGTGGTCAACTTCAGGGGGGGACACACACAACATCCCCCTCTGATCATCGATGGAGCAGCCATGGAGAGGGTGAGCAGCATCAAGTTCCTGGAGGTGCACATCTCTGAGGACCTGTCCTGGTCCAACAACACCACATCACTGGCCAAGAAGGCTCAAACTTGCCTCTATTTCCTCCCCAAACTGAGGAGAGCACGAGTCCCACCCCCCATCATGTGCTTATTCTACTGAGGCATCATTGAGAGCATCCTCACCAACTGCATCACAGTGTGGTATGAAAGCTGCCCCGCCTCCTGCCGGAAGACACTACAACACACAGGGAAAGCAGCCAGCAAGATCATTGGTGCCCCTCTGCCCCCCCCCCACCCCCCCGCGGATATCTACCTCACCTGCAGAACCATCAACATTGCAGGTGACACCTCCCACCCCTCACATTCTCTCTTCAACCCCTGCCCTCAGGGAAAAGGTACCGGAGCCTGAACTCTGTCCTCTTCCTCCCCCAGACTGTAACACACACACCCACACAATAACTACCTCAGCTGTTAATAAAGAAAGACTGGCACACCAACAGTAATACATCTGCTGCACCTTACTTCAACCATTTGTACAAATGCCATACCTGTTGCTGTCTGTTATTGCAATATTGACCATGTGCAGTCCAATCTGTCACTGTTTGCACCTACACTACCACATTGAACTCGCAGCTACGAGTATTACTGCTTTACTTCTTCTGTATATAGAATTGCTAGGTTTTATCGTTTATCTTTATTTGTACTATAGGATGTCTGGGTTTTATCGTTGTCACTATTTGCTCTATGGGTAGCATTACTGTACATAGACTGCTGTTGTTGTTTTTCCAGCCGTATTCCTTTTTTTTATATTGCGCACACCACTGAAGAGAGAGTGAAACAGTATTTCAATTCTCCTGTATGTCCTGTACATATAGTAGTATTGACAAATAAAATCTTTGAATCTTGAATCTATTGTGCAGTGTTGTGACGTTTAATACAGCCTCTATGAGCAGCGCCAGTTAGATTATAAAGTCTGACAGCCGTAGGTAGGAAGGACCTGTGGAACCTCTCCCTCGAGCACTTAGGATGGCACAGCCTACCTCTAAATGAGCTCAGTACATTCAGCATGTCCCGCATGGGATGAGACTCTGACTCCAGCAGAGATGACAGCTTAGCCACCATCCTCCTCTCTCCTATCTCCTCCACTGGGTTGAGGTGTCGCCCCGGAACAGAGCTGGCTTTTTTGATCAGCCTGTTCAGTCTCTTCCTGTCGGCTACCGTGATGCCACTGCTCCAGCAGACCACTCCAAATGTGATGGTTGATGCCATCACCGAATCGTAGAAGGTCTTCAGGAGTGCCCCTCGCACTCCAAAAGACCTGAGTGTTTTGGAGGAAGCAGCCTGACTGTTAAACTTAAAACTAAACTCAACAACCAAATAAAAATCTGTGCAAAGATCATTGGCCAACCACTCATAAGTAATTTTCTTGAAGCACACTGGAAAAGCATGATTAGGTTAGTCAGCTCCCATCTCCTCTGACTCCTCCCATGTTCTAAACGGGGAATACCAACGTCTTCCCTCAAACGGACAATTCAGAATCCCTACATTTAAACACCATAAACTCAAAAATTCCTTTCTCCACCGATCGATCCTGCTGCTGAACCAGAATCAGTAAATGGCCGGGAGTACCATCAAGCCCACAGTCTAAACATGTGCTATTATGCATGTCCTCACGGTTTTATTTTTATTTATGTGGTGTGTCCAACTGGTATGTTTTGTGTAACCGGTATATTTGTCCAACCTATGTGTTTCTGTATGTTTGAAAACAGAGTGTCCTATGAACTGCAAAACAAATTTCAGTAATAACTGACAATAAAGTTGTATTGTATTGTATTGTGTCAAGTCTCCTCATGAGAAACAGCCTGCGCTGCCCCTTCTTGTAGAGTGTGTTGGTGTTGTGTAACCAGTCCAGTTTATTGTTGAGGTGAACACCCAGGTACTTGTAGGATGTCACCATCACAATATCTGTTCCCTTGATGTTTAACCGTGTTGTGGGGGGCTGTCCACTCCTGCGGCAGTCCACAACCAGTTCCTTGGTTTTCTTTGCATTGATCTGGAGGCAGTTCTGCATGCACCAGTCCACAACGTTCTGGATAAGGCCTCTGTACTCCACGTCATACTCATCGGAGATGAGGCCGACGATTGCAGAGCCATCAGAGAACTTCTGTAGATGGCAGTGTGGTGTGTTGTGTGTAAAGTCAGCAATGTAGCAATGTAGAGGGTGAACAAGAAGGGAGCAGAACTGTTGGGGCGGGGGGGGGGGGGTACTGCAGATGATGATTTCAGACACAGTCCTGGGTTCTCACAAACTGTGGTCGGTCAGTGGGGTAGTCCAGGATCCACAATTAAGGGTGCTGGTCCACCCCTGCACACGGCAGCTTGTCCTTCAGGATCACTGGTTGGATGGTGTTGCAAACACTGGAGAAATCAAGGAACATGATCCTCACAGTGCTCCCAGGCTTCTCCAGGTAGGACAGGGAACATTGTCGGAGGAAGATCACTGCATCCTCCACCCCGATGCCATGCTGGTAGGCAAACTGAAGTGGGTCCATCACTGGTCCCACCAGGACGCGGAGGTGAGTGAGGAGCAGCCTCTCCAGGGTCTTCATTAGGTTTGATGTGAGGGCCACTGGTCAGTAGCTGTTCAGGCTCTTGGGGTTTGGAGTCTTCAGCACGGTTACCATGCAGGATGTTTTCCACAGCTGTGGTACCCTCCCTAGCTTCAGGCTCAGACTGAAGAAGTGCTCCACAATCCCACACAGCTGGTCTGCACGGGACTTGAGGAGCCTTGAGCTGATGACGTCTGGACCTGCAGCCTTACTCGCCTTGATCTTCTTCAGCTCAGCTCTCACCTGGGTCTTAATGAGGGACAGACTGGGGCAGGAGGCCTGTGTGCTGGGGGCGCTGTTTGTTGGGTCTGTGAGGGGAAAAACAGCAAGGGATGTCCACTGAGAGCTGGGGGATGTAAGGGGGGGTGAAGGGAGGGCAATGGACAGTGGAACTAGATCAGTGCTTCTCAATTATTTTTTGCAAAGCCCCCCCTAGGAAAGAGAAAATATTTTGCGCCCCCCCCCCCCACTCGCCGCGGTGACTATAAATAAGATCATTATCTATAAAAATTGTATAAGTATACCTAAAATTGTATCCTTTTTAACATTAACAAAAGAAAAAAGCAATATAAATCAACTTTCAACAAATATTAACTTTATTTTGCCACATAGAAACCCTGTTATAGTCTAAAACAGAAAAAAAAAACTTAAAGTGCATCAAAGTGCCTGAAATAAAAAATATGTCAGTCCTTATTTAAAGTAGAAACATTTTTGACCAACTGAACCATTTGATGCTGAGAAAAATAATTCAATCAATAAATAATATTAAATGTAAATTGATCTGGAACAAGTGCTCGCTGGTTTACTGATGTAGCGTTCACAAAGCGGGATGATTGTTGGCCATACTCCACACGTTTTCGCTGAAAAAAATCAAGCGGCTTATCAACGTGTTGAGGATGTAATGTCTGTAGGTGACGTCTTAATTTATTTGGCTTCATGCTGCCCGCTGCCAACATTTTCAGACACAGTATACACACCGGTCTTTCCTCGTCTCCCACCGTAGTCACAGTGAAGCCAAGCGCTAGATAAGCTTCGTCATATTTCCTTGTCTTAGCTTTTGGGAGACTTTCATTTGTCTCTTTACCTCTGTCTCTCTCCGCATTTCTTTTCGTTACTGTTAAATATTTCTCCATAGTGTCTCTCGAGGGGTTTGTTGACACCAATTTAAAAAGTTTTAAACTCCCACACAGACTTTGACAATGAGAGCGCCACTGCACCACCTGCTGCCGTGGATGTGCAATTACACTTTACATGGCAGAAGCAAAGCCTGCTCCCCGGGGTCATACGCGCCCACTATTTGAGAAGGACTGAACTAGATGAAGGTGGAAGCAGCAGGGGTTGGTGGGCAGGCGGAGAAGAGGGCAACAGCCTAAACCTGTTAAAGAACAGGTTTAGGTCATTCACTCACTCTCTACCCCCCACGGCCTGGGGGGAGGTATTCTGGTGCCCAGAGATGGTTTTGAGGCCTCTCCAGCCACTGCTGACAATCCTCTGCTTCAGCTTGTCCTCAGTCTTCTTCCTGTAACTGTCCTTCCCCTCTCTAATCTTCCTCCTTAGCTCTCTCTGTACGGACTTCAGCTCCTCCTTGTTTCCCAACCTGAAGATCCTTTTCTTCTCATTCAGCAGTGTCTTTTATCTCAGGGTTGATGCAGGATTTGTTGTTTGGGAAACACTGTATGGTCTTGGTGGGTATGGTGTTCTCCTCACAGAAGTTGATGTAATCTGTAATGATGTGTGTGAGGCCATCGATGTCCTCACCATGTGGATCCCAGAGTTGCTCCCACGCAGTG
Organism: Pholidichthys leucotaenia; assembly: GCA_020510985.1. NCBI lineage: Eukaryota > Metazoa > Chordata > Actinopteri > Cichliformes > Pholidichthyidae > Pholidichthys > Pholidichthys leucotaenia. The sequence continues at coordinate 90,245,246 of CM035850.1, read as the reverse complement.
GATTGAAACAGTCCTTCAGAGCATCCTTCCACCTCCTCGGACCATATCTTCACTGTACAGGTAACAGGAGATTGTCTGATTACCAGGGCTTTGTACACAGGCAGGAGATGAACCAGGTTGTGATCAGATCTTCCAAGGGGGGGAGGGGTGATGAGGTGTAGCCCTCCTTGGTGTTTGCATAAAATAAGTCCAGTGTTTTATTGTCTCTGGTGTGGCACATGGCATACTGGGTGAAAGTGGGCGGAGTGGAGGGCAGGTCATCATTATAGCAGTCTGCCATGGGCAACAGTGACTGTTTCATTTAGGTCTAATCAGATTCCTCCACGCAGCTCTGTCCTTCGCCCTCTGCTGCCAGGAACTCCTGACCTTGTTAACCCAGGTGACGTCCGAGCCGGTATGAGTTGCTTTCTGACTGACAATTTCATGAAACTGCTTGCAAAGTATTTGAGTACTGCTAGCTTTTGCCGGACTAGCGGCACATTCTTGGCAGATAGAGGTATTATCAGTGGCAAGGACAGGCCAAGACAAAGTGACTCCAGTATCTGTTGCAATAACTGACCAGATGATAGGTTTGTTTATCTCTGCTCTTTGTGTAGTGCATATCACAATGCACCAACTGGCAAAAGTCCACCACAGACCTTGCGACAGATGTGCTTATCTGCCAGGATGTCCAGTCTCACCCTGTGTAACTGGGAGTGGTCCACCACAGACCTGTGACAGATATTGTTTTTAGTTCTGCCAGGATGTCCAGTTTCACCCTCCACACCCTCGGAAGGGCGGGGTTGCCAGTTGAGTCACCGACAGCCCGACCCATGAGACAGGGTAGTACCGGTTTTCATGGTTATCCGGTAGCAAGCATACCAGTGCCTGACCTGACATGTCAGGAGGACAGGTAAGCATGGTTAAAATCACCAGAGATGAGCTGGAGAGCATTTGGGTGCTGCGTCTGCAACTTGCTGGTGACTACTTTTGACTTTTTGATTAATTTGAATATTTTATATAATTAAACAAAGTAAAAGGACAAGGACAAAAAAGATGGTACCCTTAATTTAATATTTTGTAGCACCAGCTTTTGCAGCAATCACTGCCAACAAGTGAGCTTAATTAGGATCACAGATGCCTTCAAGCTCTTCATCAGCCATTCAGCCTATTTAAAGGGGGGAAAATGTGCTACTTTGTAGTTTGTTGTCATTGTGTGCACCACACTCATCTCATCTTCTCATCTCTTTGTCTTATATCCTGATTGATGGAGCCTTGAGTATTTTTATCATGTTTATAGTCAGCTTCATGTGTGCCTGTGTTTGTGTTTATGTTGAATGTAATTGTGGTTTGTAAATTTGGATGTCACCTGACGTATAAGATTCATGGGACTGTAGCCAACCTCTTTAAGCAGTATGTTTTGAACCAGGATGCCTTGGTAGTCTTGAGACTTCATTGTGCCCTGCACAGAATAAGGCTTCCCCTTGCCAGATGCAGCAAACCAAACCAAGCCCTCTCCATGTTTCACAGTAGGTGTCGTGCTCTTTTCCTTTTAAAGCTTCAGTATTTCTTTCTGTAAACATAGAGCTGATGCGACTGGCCAAAAGACTCTGGTTTTGTCTCATCAGTCCAAAGGATATTCTCCCAGAAACTTGGGGGCTTTTCAGCATGTATTTTGAAAATTTCCATTCCTGCTTTTTTATGCTTTTATCAATGGAATCCTCTAGGTCTTCTTCCATGAGGACTTTCCAGCCCACTTCAGAGGTAAAATGGAGGTTATTAGATCTAATCTTTTCTTACAAGATAATGTTTTTAGTACTGTGTAACCTTTGCTTTTATCTGAGGAAACACTGGAGAGTTTTGCTCTTGTTGATGCTGAAACTCTTGGTTGAGTTTTCTCCACAGTCAATCCAACAACCTGACCTTTAGACCCCATTTGCACATCACTTTTAAAAACATTTTGTGGATTTTGCAGGAGGAACTTGTAAACACAGTGAATTCCTCTCCCCAGACGGGTGTTTTCCCTGCTGCTTTTAAAATGGCAATGGTGAGACCCTCCTGAAGAAGAGTAATTTAGATCCTGAAAACCTTAATAATTACAGACCAGTATCCAAACTACCATTTTTAAGCAAAATTTTAGAAAAACTTGTTTGTTATTCAGTTAAATTATTTTTTAATGTCAAATAATATACTGTATTTGATGAAAACCAGTCTGGTTTTAGGACAAACCACAGTACTGAGACAGCCCTGGTCAGGATTGTTAATGATTTAAGGCACAACTTAGACTCGTACAGAATTTCAGTCCTGGTTCTACTGGATCTAAGTGCTACCTTTGATGCAGTAGACCACCATATTCTTTTAACCAAACTAAAGGACCTGGTTGGCCTCTCTGGTACTGTTCTTAATTGGTTCAAGTCCTACCTCACAGACAGCAGCTTCTTGGTAAGTATGGATACATGTTCTTCCAGAGTCTACAAAATAAATTGTGGTGTGCCCCAAGGTTCAATTTTAGGTATAACACTTTTTAATTTGTACATGCTGTCCCTTGGGGATGTTCTCAGGAGACATGGCGTTAATTACCATAGCTATGCTGATGACACACAACTGTATATCGCTGTGTTTCCTGGTGACATGGAACCAATCAGTACCCTTTATAACTATGTTTTAGACCCTAAGCAGTTAAAAACGAGTCACTAAAATGCAATATAGTAAAGTACAGTTCAGTGCACAGTTCTGAAAGCTATATGTGTACTGTAAAGCCTGATAGCCTCAGGCAGAAAGGACTTGCTGTGATGCTCCTTTAGACATCTGGGTTGCAGTAGTCTGTTGCTGTGGCTGCTCCATAGACTCTCCATTGTGTTGTAGAGGGGGTGAGAAACATTGTCCATGATTGCTCTGATTTTATCCAGAATTCTCTCTCTAATCACCTCCTCCAGTGAAGTCAGCCTGGTGCCCACAACTTTAAGTTTATTTAGTCTGTTCTTGTCCTTTACCCTGATCCCTCCTCCCCAACACACCACTGCAAAGAACATGGTGCTGGCCACTACTGATTGGAAGAACATGTGGAGTATTCTGTTGCAGACATTAAAGGACCTGAGCCTTCTGAGGAAATAGTCGGCTATGCATGCTTTTATCACCATTCGTATTGATTACTGTAATGCCCTGCTATCTGGTCTTCTCAAAAAGACTATTTCAAATCTGCAGTTATTACAGAATTCAGCTGCATGTGTTCTGATGAGGACCAGACGGCAGGCTCATATCACACCGGTTTTAAAATCACTGTATTGACTCCCCGTGCCCTTCAGTATCGATTTTAAGGTTCTTTTACTGGTTTATAAATGTCTGCGTGGTCTTGCGCCTTTTTATTTATCAGAACTGCTTTTAACATATGAGCCCCTGAGGTCCTCTGGCACTGGCCCTTAAATTATCCCTACCATCAGAACACACACCCATGGTGATGCTGCGTTTAGTTACTATGGCCCATGCTTGTGGAACAGCCTTCCAGAGAACATCAGGGCTGCCAAGAATGTTCATGTTTTTAAAAGCAGGCTCAAGACCTACTATTTTAACTTAGCTTTTGATTAGTTTCCTATTTTAATTGTCTTAATTTATGATTTTGAACCTACTCTGTTGTTCTAGTCACAATTATTTATTTTACTACTAATTGTTAATACATCTGAATTTATGTCTGTTTGATTGTATTTAAGTGTTGTTTAATTCTTTTAATTATTTTAACTGTCTATAGTCTTTTTATCAACAAATTATGTTATTACCTCCGCCAAGGAGGTTATGTTTTTACCGGGGTTTGTTTGTCTGTCTGTCTGTTACCAACATAACTCAAAAAGTTATGAATGGATTTTGACGAAATTTTCAGGACAAGTCCCAAATGGGACAAGGAAGAAATGATTAGATTTTGGGAGTGATCCGGATCACCGTCTGGATCCAGGAATTTTTAAAATTATTCTTTATTATTGCGAGATAGGGCCATTTTGACCATACAGTATGTGTATATAACTCCACAATAAATGGTCAGGATGCTTGCCAAAAAAATACAGGATAACATCCCAATAGCTTCTAGGAAATATCAAAGACTGATCCGGATCCTGCAAAAAATCCGGATACTGTGATCCAGAACAGGAAATAATAGGGGATCTTTGGAATTTCCATCACTGTAAGGTAAGAAATTCAGATATAAACATACAACAAACACCAAAATATAGCCAAGACACTGAGGAATCAGTAGTGTGTCAATGGATTTGTTGTATCTTCAAAAGCTATGGAGCTATATCCAGAAGAAAACCAACATTACCGAAAAAGTGATTTTTGTAAATAACTACTGAATTAATAAAGATATCAGTGTGAATCCAATTGTTGAAGATATGTTTTCATGGTCAAGGAATCTGAAAATATAGATAAAATAAATGTAGGACTATTATATTTGGGGAAAATCCCAATATTAGGGGGAACTGAGGTACTTGGCAGAGGTCTGCGCTCTCCGAGTGCTTTTCTAGTTATTATTGTGTTATTTTTTATCACCCTGTTCAAGTGCCAGCATTCCCTCATAGGGAGCCCTCCCACTGGGAATTGTGCCTGTTTTCTGGCTGCAGAGTGCTGGCCTGTGATTGCTCTGGTCTACTCGGCTGAAGGGGTCGTACACTGCGGTACCATACCTGCAGTGTCGTCCCCTCGGATTGGACTTGGGCAGTCTCAGGGGTGGTGTCCCTGTAGCTGTGGACTCGGTACTTTCCCTACTGGTCGTGGCTCCCTAGGGATGGTGCTTCCACACCTTGATCCTCGGTGCTCAGCCATAAGCGTCACACAGCCGAAAGTTTCTCTGTGTGTGTGTGGGTCGGGTGGGGGGGGGGGGGGGTAACTGTGTTTTATTACAATGTATGAAGCACTTTGTGCTACAAATTTTTGTATGAAAAGTGCTGTATAAATAAATGTGACCCATGGTGCAATCAGAAAGTGGCATACCTTTGGGACATATCTTTCTGAGCTCCTCAAACAGCTCTGTCCTGTACTTTCTATGGTCCATGTTTAGTGTGGTTCAGACAATGATACCAAACTATACAGTAGCATGTTTCTCCCCTTTTAAATAGGCTGAATGGCTGTTGGAAAACACAGATGTCTTATTGTGAAGTACCAGAACACTCACTGGCAATGATTGCTGCACAAGGTGGTGCCACAAAATATTAAATTTAAGGCTACCGTCTTTTTTTGTCCATGCAATTTTACTTTGTATATACTTTGTACTTTATATAAAATATTCAACTCAATCATTAATTAGTACTTTGTCTGACCAAAAGTGTTCTTCTACTGGCTCTCCGCAGGGGTGTGTGTTGTCACCACTACTCTTCATCCCATACACAAACATGTGTCGGAGCAGACATGACAACAAACACATTATAAAGTATGCTGATGATTCAGTTGTTGTCAGTCTCCTCCAGGATGGTGAGAGTGGCCACGGCCCAGTAGTTGATGATTTTGTTCACTGGTGTGAGGATTCCTACCTGCAGCTTATGATTATTGACTTTAGGAGGAAAACTCCCAGGCACAAAGTCACTGTACTAAAAGGCCAGACCACTGAATGTGTACAATCCTACAAATATCTTGGGACGATTATTGATAGTAATTTAAACTTTGAAGAGAACTGTGAAAGGGTGTGCAAAAAGGGTCAGCAACATTTGCATTGTTTAAGGAAACTTGGTCAGATAAAACTGAAACAGAGGAAATCCTTGGATCAGCTAGTTAGATGGTCCAGTTGTTTGCTTGGTGAGTCACAGCTGAGCCTGACATCCCTGTACACCAGACAGGTACAGAGGATTGCTACCTCCATTTTAAATGATGACTCCCACCCTTTGCACTGCCACTTTCAGCTTCTTCCCTCCAGACGGAGGTTTGCTGTCCCAAAAAGTAAAACCCAGCGCTACAAAAGCAGCTTTGTTCCTGCTGCTGTTAAAGAGTTGAACAAGATGTAACAATATATTGCACATAATTTAGTTACCTATTTATTAATTTCATTTATATTTACTTATTTTTGTAGGTTTTTTATTTGGGTTCTAAATCTTTTATTGGGTTTTAGACTTTTGAGTTTTTAACCTCGTTGACTAGTCTTTAACTTTTTAATATGACCCTTCTCTCTTATCTCCTTGTTTTGTTTTTGTTTTTTGTTTTTTTTTCTTATCTCTTTGTCTTATGTCCTGATTGGTGGAGCCTTGAGTACTTTTATCATGTTTATAGTCAGCTTCATGTGTGCCTGTGTTTGTGTTCATGTTGAATGTATTTGTGGTTTGTAAATATGGATGTCACCTGACTGCAAAACAAATCTACCTACGGGTACAAATAAAGTAACCTGAATCTGATTAATCAAAGGGAAAGTCTGTTTTGTGTTAAATATGATATAAATAGTAAGATACACCATTAAACTTTCGTCAGTTTCAAGTTATTTTAGTGATAGCTGTTTTGGGGATTTTGTGGAAGGGTACCAACGAATTTGTTCACATCTGTACAGTCTTCCTTCACCCTCCCCATTCCTGTGTCTGCAGCTCCAACAACAGCAGTCCCGCCTCATGAAAATCAACCACGACCTGCGCCATAAGATCTCAGTGGTGGAGGCTCAGGGGAAGGCGCTCATCGAACAGAAGGTGGAACTGGAGGCCAACGCTCAGGCACGAGGGCAGGAAGTGAGTGCCCTTCGGCAGGAAGTGGCACGGTTGAGGGAGCGACTTCAAGGAGAGCTACCGGCGCAGAACACAGAGGATCCCCCACCAAAGCCCCCCTCGCCTGCAGAGGTAACTCAGCACAGAGACACTGGACAAGTTTAATATTGAGAAGCCATTACAAAATCTTATTTCATTTTCCTCAGTGACATTATTTACAGTTTCAAAGGACTATTTAAAAGCTTTAAAGGTCCAAAATTGTGTTTTCTTGGGGTTTAACTTTAGAAAATGTAGCCATGGAGCACATGCATACCATTAAAACATTAAAACGCTCACTTAATAAATATATACACATTGTCTTTTTTAGATGGACTCTTAAAGACGTGAAAGTATTTGATATCCTGGTTTTTATGACATCAGAAACCACCAAGCCCAAGTAGTAAATGCACCAAAGTATTTTTTTTTATTTTAAATGGAAATTAAATAAGTAGAAATTTAAGTTGGCAAAAAATACCACTATGAAAATCAAAAATTGAAGCTCAATAATAATTCCTTGTTGTACACTGCTTTTTAAATAATGGTTCCAAAACAAAAAGAATTAATGCCTTCATTTATTTTGGTTTAGAGTCAGAATTTAGCTTTTTCAGTCTTCCACTGGCCTTCCTCTCTAATAGGTTCATATTTGCTGCAATTTATTTTTCTCATTAATTCCATAAATGAAGCAAATAGGATTGTTTCCAAAATATTAGTTTTAAAACACATGTGCTCCTTTTTTTATTTATTTATTTTGTTTCATCCTTTTAAACCACCTTGACTAGCTTCATTTTTTTCTACTGGACCTGTGCATTGATACCCAATCTGTAGGTGTACAAATCCCCCTACAACAGCTCTACATCTGATTATCTCAGTGAAAGGCTTAGTAAACATATGTTTTACCCCACCAGCAAGCTAAAGCTGCTACAGTGGTGGAGGGGGCTGAGGCCTGGTCAGACAGACAGGATCCCCCTGAGCTGATGCTGGGTGCGTCTGATTTCGCCCTGCAGCCCCCGTCTGCTTCCCTCAGCCCAGATGAGGATGAGGAGGCTGAAGAAGACACGGTGTTTCTTTGGGTAATAGAGACGTGCTGGTTAGCACAAGAGTGATGTGACTCTAACTCCAGACCTGCACACTTGCCACAGGATGAGCGGGTGAAAATTAAATAAGTGGACTAACATTGGTGTGAGCTGTTAGAAGTGTTGTAATGTCTCTGCATGGGTGTTTGAGGACTAACAGTGTGTTGCTGGGATTGTCCGTCTTCAGCCAAGTGGGTGAGACTTTCTGGATGACTGCATTGATGACCCTTCTAAATATAGATGTCCTTAACAGCTCATGCTGTACTTGAAGTTGCCCTTTCATGCACTCTGAAACACTGTCAACAATAAAGATAGCAGGTTAATGTCCAGCTGAAGTTAATTTGTTTCTCTTTTATTTGCCAGTGTTTTTAAATTTGAGCGCTACCTAAGGTTTATTCATTTATATTAGCTACATTTCTCCACTTGTAAAAAGAGTAAATTTATTAAGTATCAATTCAGCTTGCCACTGACTTGAAGTCTATAAGTGTAGCAGTGGAAATATTTGATATAGGTGAAATAATGCTGACAAAACTGAATTTTAGCCATTACACAATGCTGAAATTGCATTGTGGATAAGTTTAGTTGTTTATGCAAGACTGATATACATAGATCATTGTCTGTAAAAGTGTGTACTGATTGTAATTATTATTTAAGTTTGTATACCTGTCACACATGATAAACCTCACTGTACTTCAAATATGGATGTACATATTTACAGTTGCAGTAAAAAAAAAAATTATTCAACCCGCATTGCGTTTTAGGTTTACTTGCAAAATTTAACATTTTTCAGGTGTTTGCAAGAAACATATTACACAAGAACAGTTTAAATAGTTAAACAAAACTAATATTACAAAATTCAACACTAAATCCTACTTTCAGTGACTACTACAGTCTCAAAATTATTCAACCCCCTGAATAGAATTCCTCATCAGAGCACACACATTTGCAAATCAGGTGTGGTGTCAAGCACACGTGATGCAACTAATCAAGGGCTTCATTAGTTGTATCAGCTTTGCTTGAGATAGAACACCTCAAATAGCTAGACTGTTGATGGTGATGATTGATTATCTGTTAGAAATATGGCTGAGTCAAGAGAATTGTTCAAAAAGTTCAGAGAAGAGATCATTGCCTTGCACAAACAAAGAGAAGGATACAAGAAGATCACAAAGGCACTGAATGTTCCTAGAGATACAATTGGAAGCATAGGTCACAAGTTTAAATTTAGAGGAACAGTAGCTACACTACCTGGATGTGGCAGGAAGAGGAAGCTATCAATGACTGCCTCCAGAGTCCTGAGGAGGCAGGTAGTCAAAAACCCTCGACTGACTGCAAAAGTCCTGCAGTAAGACTTCGTGGCAGCAGGCACTGAGGTTTCACTTTCCACAGTAATGCTCATACCAAACACTGAAGGGCCCCATACCCGAATTGTAAGACATACACCACTTCTGACCCAAAAGCACAAGAGAAGTCAGCTCCAATTTGCTCAAAACTTTATAAATAAGCCAAAGAGGTTTTGGGATTCTGTTCTGTGCAGCAGTGAAACAAAACTGGAACTTTTTGGACCTATGAGTCAGTGGTATGTCTGGAGGAGGAAGAATGAAGCATACGTTGAAAAGAACCCCCTGCCTCCAGTGAAGCATGGTGGTGCCTTAGTAATGTTCTGGTTCGCTTCCTCTGGCACTGGAAAACTGCAGCATGTGAAGGGCAAGATGGATTCAATCAAGTACCAGGAAATCCTGAGAGAAAATGTCATGCCCTCTTTCAGGAAGCTGAAACAGGCATCATTGGATCTTCCGACAGGACAATGATCCCAAGCATACCTCAGAGTTAACCAAGACTTGGTTTCAGAAGTAGTCCTGAAAGATACTAGAGTGGCCGTCACAGTTGCCTGACTTGAACCCCATTGAAAATCTGTGGTGGTGGCGGTTGCAGCACACAAACCCAAGAATATTAGTGAACCACTTGTAATATTAGTTGTGTTGAGCTATTTAAATTGTTCTTGTTTGATTTGTTTATTGCAAACAGCTGCTAATTTGTACATGTTGTCAATAAACCTAATTTGTAGTGTGGGTTGAATGATTTTCATTGCAACTGTATATAGACTCATTTTCCCCTGGGCCATGTCCCTCTAGGAATATTCCCCTGGGCTACTGTCATTTTAATCCAAATGTCAAATTAATGTAGTGTTGTTTTTATTGTATTCTTAATACAGAAAATTGAAATCGGAGGAAAATATGTGATAGCTAATTTTTCAGTCATGTATCATACACATAGTACAGATATTCATTCATTCATCTTCAATCGTGGAGGGGCTGGAACCTATCTCAACATCTTTGGGGGAGAGACAGGGTACACCCTGGACAGATTGCCAGTCCATTGCAGAGCCAACACAGAGAGACAGACAACCATTCACTCTCACATTCATACCTAAGGTCAGTTTATCCACACTTGATGCCAATTAACCTAACGTGCATGTCTTTGGACTGTAGGAGGACACCAGAGTACTTGGCAAAAAAAACCACACAGACATGGGGAGAACATTCAAACTCCATGCAGAAAGGTCACCTCTGGCCAGGGGTGGGTTCGAACCCATTATCTCCTTGCTGTGCTGTGACAGTGCTAACCACTGCCCCACTGAGCTGCCACGTTTAATTGGACATGTTTGTATTACAGAGGGCAAAGATAGATGCCCCAACTAGCGAACTACTAATGGTCACAGAATGCAAACATACTGTATACAGAACCAGTTTGAGGAATGCTCCTTAAAAATCAGCAGGGAGAAATATAGCATTGGGGTAGTTTTGTTTTTCATGTGTATGTTTCTGTCTGTATAGTATTTTGCCTGTTTTGAATGGTCCCTCTGAACCAAGAGCTGACTTTAGGAATGCCACAACGTGATCTCTGATTACAAGAGGTTCACCCTATCCCAGCAGCAAAAAGTCCAATTTAATATTCTGGAAGTTCTTGCTGGGCATGTGCCAATTTGCGTTGCTCTCAGGTTTAGGAACACACCATTTGCTGTTGTTGAAATCTTTGACTTTTTCTTGGATCCTCCCTATAGACGACACGGACTGTAGTTGTTTTGGTGGTGGCAAGTGCATGGCTAACATTCATCCGCTGTCAGGGTAACAATGGTCTTCTAAGTTAGAGGTGAGAATTGAGAGCAGTATACCACTCTTTAACTCAGAAATAGATATTCAAATCACAGTGTAATGGTATAATACAGAAACTCATGAAGTAGAATATGAAGGAGGCTGCATAAATCTGCATTTGCATGCATTATTGTGGGGTCCCGGGTATTTACAAATATTTGTGTATATTTAAGAAAAGAATAATCACGATAATAAAATCGTTTAAATTTTGTGTGCAATATTTGCATATAAATGACATTACTAGAGATTGTCCTATTGCCAAGTGAAATGTACAGTTGTAACCAGAAGTTTACATACACTGCTTAAGAAGACTCATAACGTTTTTTTTCTTTTTTGTTTGTTTTTCCCCTCAGTTTGACATTAAATCAAACTGGTTTTACTTTGGGGAGATTTTCTTTTTTTAATTCTAGAAGATTGTTAAATATAATTTTTTCTCTTCCCTCTGATAGTTGTGAAATTGTAGTAGCACTTGATGCAGAAAAGGCCCTTGATAGTGTGGACTGGGAATATTTACGTTTTGCTTTAGAGAAATTCGGCTTTGATTTTAATTTTATTTCTTGGCTTATACTTTTTTATGTACAGCTTCATCTGCATTTGTTAATACTAATGGAATAGTCTCCCCTCTTTTTCTTTCATTATGGGACATGACAAAGATGTCCTTTTTCCCCTCTTATATTTAATATAGCCATTGAACCACGAGCTATCTGGTTTCAGGTGTTACTCACTTTGACCTTGAACATAAACTTTCCCTTTACGCTGATGATCTTCTTCTGTATGTATCCTATCCTTTAATTTCTGTTCCAGCAATAATTTCAATTTTAAATCAGTTCAGTCAGTTATCAAGATATAAGAAGAATATTCATAAAAGTGAATTATTTTTGGTTAATCAACAAGCTAGAATGATTTCTCAGTCTAGTTTTCCTTTTAAATGGTGTACACACTGCTATCCACTTGAGTTAGAATAATTCTTAAAACTGTAATTTAGTTAAGTTTAAATTTAGTTGAGTTATCTTTATAGCGCTTGGTGCAGATGGCCCTTTACTGTGTAGTTGCAAGAAATCCTGAATGGTATGCTTCTGGAGAAATTAAGAGTTTCTGCAGAGTGGATCATTAAAATGTTTTCAGAAAACTTGGATCTCTTTACTAGCTTTGACCACAAATAAATTTGATATTATTCCTAATCCTGATTAAATTAAATTACAGTTCTTTGTACTGGAGAGATGATGAGGGGAAGAGAGAGTGAGATGGCTATTTGTTGTTCTCTTTTCCCTTTTCATCCCCCACCAGTCAACCCCTTTAGGCAAAGACCAAAGGGGGTTTATGGTATGGAGCGCTCTGTCCAGGGTTTCCTCTGGTAACATTTCTGGGTGGCGGCCCGTCTCGCCAGAAAAATTATCACCATGCCAATAAGGAGATATGAATTTAAGAAAAATATATAAAGCAATGACTTTCCGCAAGTGCACACATGAACAACGCGCATGGCCGTCATCCATGCAGAGTTTAGAAGTGCCCCACCCATGCAAGCTTTCCAGTCAGTCAGAAAATGAGAACAAAAACATACATGAATCATACATACCGTACATACTTTCTTTCATAGCAGCAGCAGCATCTTTGTGGAAAAGGAGTGAAAACCGGGAAGTCAAACAGCAGAAATGGACTCTATATTTGAAGAGGAACTTTATGAAGAAGTCCGCCGTTTCTTTGTTGGTGAAAATCCTGGCGCATAAGCGCCTTTGCGCTGCCTGTTGGGCAGGAGTGAAACTACAAATGATGGTTGTGCACATGCATCAACGGCTTGGCCTGGGTAGATGAAAAAAGTGAGCATGAACAGCGCCGCATGCGTGCCGGGCTCATCCAAAGCGTACATGGACCAAGGCAGACTAGAGGGGAAATGCAGCATGAAGCAGGCTTTACAAGGCAAAGTGTCTTGCTAAGTGTGACTGTCTGACAGAAACATGAGTTTATTAAAGTACTTTAAATGCGAAAAAAAATCAGAAGAGGTATGTAAGTACTGGAGGCATTTATCATGGTTTTAACCCACTGGAAACAGGAGCAATAACGGAAGAGTTGCATAACTAAGAGATGTGGTTAGAATTCATTTGCAGCCAGCTTCATATCAAGGGAAAGGCAAGGGGGACTGATGAATTGCTGAGGATATATTTCACCAGCCACTACAATATTAAGTTATGTTCCCTGTTATGTACCTAGCAAGTTAAGATGACCGAAATTCACGAAGTCAGTGACTTTAATCTGTCAGCAGCCTTCAGACAAACTAAACATGCCAACATTTGGATTTCAAAATAAGGGAGGTTTTTCTTGCTGTCTTGGTGGTGAGGAGATTTCTAAAAAGAACTATAAATGTATAGAAATATTATAACAGAAATAACGGCATCCTTGGTCATTTAAGTTAATTTAAATCATTAAATACAATTTTATTAATATTTTTTTCTTTGTAATGAGAGTTAAATTATTGTTCTGTTCTGACTGCAAAGTTATGGTCAAAATATAAATTGTTATAAGGAAAAAGTAAAAAAAAAAAAAAATACCACAGTCTGTTTCAAATTTATTTAAAAAAAACTAATTTTTTTTTTTTTTTAAAAAAGCAGACAAAAATAAGCCATAAAATAATCCACAAATTTATAATAAAGGTTCAAATGTACAAGAAAAGTCAATTTTACAAGAGAAAATTACAAATTTGAGGAAAATTGTTTCAAATTTAGATAAATTTACAGAGAAAAGTAGAAAACTATCAGAAAATTGTTATAAATTTTGGAGAAAAACCTCAAACCTTCAAGACTAAAATCATTACTCAAGTTTTTAAGTGGGTGCTCTTTGTACCCTTAACTCAACTAGAAATTTTTGGTTGTCTACTTTTAATTATTAATTTCATAGCACTGCTTTTACATGAGTAGAATTTCTGGCTACTATACCCACCTCTGAACATATAATTAAAGTATGCATGAGTAAATTACTATTATGAATGTTTTTTCCTTCTCTTTCCTACTTTTTCTCAATGGAAAAAACACTAGTATAAAAATATAAAAAAAAAAATACATATTTTTCTCACTTGTGTAAACCATGGCAAAAAAAAAATCTTGCAGGGCAAAATGTGACACTTGATATTTTCTAACCTGTTTGTATACCACCATAGACAGAGAAAGAACCTGAAGCAGACAGAGCTCAGAGAGGGAACGATGAGAAAGAAGAGAGAGTCAAGGAGAAGAAAGTGTTCAGGCAGAGGGTCCAGGAGAGGTGAGAGCAGAGAAGTAGAGAAGGATGACACCAGTAAAAGGTCCAAACACAGGACATCTGGGTGGAACTCCAACTGGCCCAATATTCCAGTATTCAAGCCTTGGTTGTACAGTACTTCAAATGGTAAGTTTGATTATGCAATATTACTGTGCAAAATTTTAAAAAATAAATAGTGTCAAATTAACATATTCCGGTTACAAGCGTGTCATGTGTCCCCCCCCCCCCCCCGTCCAGAAAAATATGTTGCCACTGCGTCAAGGCCTTTAAGCCAGAGGAAACACTGCTGTCCATCTGTCCCACTTTTGTGAAATCAACTCCTCTTACAGTTTTGTTCTGATTGTTTTGAAACTTGGTACCAGGATGATGTGCATGTTACAGTTTGACTCCAATTGGGTGATTTTTGCAGGCGTTATAATCCCTGATTTAAGGATCTCCTATTTCACCTCAGTTCTTAGACAGTAACTGTCTTGTGAAATCAACTCATCCTACAGTTTTGTTAGAAATGTTTTGAAACATGGTACCAAGGATTTGTATACACTGATGATACACTGATGATACACATATTGCAATTTGACTCTGATTGGATGATTTTTGCTGGAATTATACATCTTGAGGTCAAGGTCAGAGGTCAGTTTTTCCCTCAATCTTGTAAACACAACAACTACTGAAAGAAATGATGTAGGCTTTTCAAATCCATACCATATTTGCATCTAAGACAAATCTTGGATGGGTTACTTCCTGACCTGACTATGAGTTTGGGGTCAAAAGGTCAAAGTTAATATTCCATTTGTACTATTTACTATAGAACGAGTAAAGCTAGGCTCACCAAACTAGGTACACAGGTTCACCTTAAGACCATCACTTCTGACTATGGGTTTGGGGTCAAAAGGTTAAAAGTCAAGGTTAGTATTCCCTATGCTTTCCTACAATAGAATGAGTAAAACTCTTAAAGGGTCACCAGACTTGCTACACAGGTTCACCTTGGGATCCTGACCTACAACTATGGTTCGTATAAAATTATTTTTGTTGTATATTCATAGATGATAGGCTTATAATTTGGTTCTGCCTCTATATATAATATGAAAAAGCTGAAAACTGCTCTCCTTCAGTAACACTGGGATCTTGAAAGAAAATGGAGATGAGGGATATTGCACTCACGTCAGAGTGCTCTTGCCCCCTTTTTTCTTTTCTTTTTTACCTCCGCCAAGGAGGTTATGTTTTCATTGGCGTTGGTTTGTCTGTCTGTTTGTCTGTCTGTTTATTTGTTTGTTTGTTAGCAAGATAACTCAAAAAGTTATGGACGGATTTTCATGAAATTTTCAGACATTGTCAGAAATGGGGTATCCTACAGTTGATTACATTTTGGTGGTGATCCGGATCACCGTCCAGAAGAAAACCGCCATTACGGAAAATGCCATTTTCATGAATAACTACTGAACCACTAATCCTATCATTGTGAGTCCAATTGCTAGTCATATGTTTTCATGGTCAAGGAATCTGAAAACGTACACACAAACACTCTATGGGGGGAACTGTGGCGCTTGGTGGAGATCTGCGCTCTCCAAGTGCTTTTCTAGTTTGTCCTGTTTTGCTTTTTGTCTCCATCTTGTGACAAGATGGAGATTGGATTTTGGCAGATTGGACAGGTTGGGTTGGATTTGGGAGGGGAACTGTTATTCTATTTAGGTGTGTTTGCTGTATTGATATTGAAAGTAAGAGTGTCGTGTTTGCCCCTTTCGGGGCATGAATGAGGCGCCAGATGCCAACAGAGAGTTTGCTTATTCACAGAAGGAACAAAATAATGAGCCACATGGGGTAAAACACATACACTACACTTGGACACAAAATAAAGGACACTAACATCAATACTAGAGCATAGTGAGGGCGGAACCTGACACTACAGAATGAACACTTATAAATGATTAAGCGAAGATGAATCAAACACAGAAGGAAGACTGGAGCTGAGGATAGGGACTCCAGTCCTGGTAGACGCAGGTTGCAGCGAGGAGTGAGCCTCAGCTGCTCCCTTAAATACTAATAGCAAGAAGCAATGAACCAAACAGGAGAGGGGGAAACGTAATGACCAAAATCAAGATCAGCTGTGACAGTGCCGGTTCGGCTTTGACAGCTGGAAGTTCAGCCGCGGCGCTGTCACAGTAAAAGCCCTGGAAACACCAAGTGGTGGCTCAGTTGGTAGAGCATCCGCCCCACACCCGGGAGGCAGGGGTTCAAATCCCTGCTGGGTCATGCCGAAGACCATATAAAAAAGCGGAACTTCCTGCCGTCCAGCTTGGTGCTCAGCAATAATGGAATGGAGGAGGGAAATCTGTGGCGGCGCCTTGCATGGCAGCGGCCCTCTGATTCTACACTTGGGGTGTGTGTGATTAACACTGTAGATAGGAAAAACACAATTTCGTTCTACTGTACATGTATGGTTGAATGACAGTAAAGGGTGATTTAATTTAATAACCAAGCATAAATAATATGGGAGAAAAAGGGAAAATACTGAGAAACCTGAGCGCGGATGAGCTCAGCGCTCGGAACGCCACAGTACCCCCTGTTTAAAGGGCGCATTCCAGGCATCCATAGTGACACCCAGGAAGCCCCCCCCCCCCCCCGAAACCTAACAAGACCAACCTCGGGTGGGTGGAGGGGGAAACAGGCTAGGAGGGAGAGAAACCCGAAAGGAAATAAGCACAGAATGTCTAACAGCAAAATACAGGGAAAAAACAAATGTTAACAAAGTCTCAAGCACAAAATAGCAGGGCTAAAACTCGCCTTATAACACAAATAATGAAACAGAATGTCCAAAACCAGATAAACAAGGGAAAACAAAAATACATGTACACTTCAACTTAGAAAATGCTCAGGAGCAGCCGAATAGGCAAACACAAAAATATACAAGTACGCTGCAACTCGATCACAAGGCAGGAGGAAAAAAAAAAACTCTTTTTAGCAGTATGAGAGAGAGAGAGAGAGAGAGAGAGAGAGAGAGAGAGAGAGAGAGAGAGAGAGAGAGAGAGAGAGAGAGAGAGAGATTTGATTTTTAAAAGATCTTTAATAAACACACTTGTCCATCAGTCAATACAATTTCTATATCATGCTATGTTACACAGAAAATTAATCCCCCAAAAAACGCCCCAAAAAAAGCTGTCCATCATGAACTGAACAGAGGACATTCTCCAGGGACCAGAGGGTCCTGAAACCTTCCACATCCCCATTCCCCATAAAAAACTGAAAGTCCAGCCTGATTCTGGCTTTAAGTAGCCTCACAAATAAAATTTTGACATCAACATCATTCTCAACATTTTCAAGTTTTCTTCTCCGGCTTACATAGATAGCCAACTTTGCCTGTCCTAAAACAAAGTTCAGTAGTTGACACTTCTGCTTAAAACGACGATTGTACATAAAACCACAAATGAAAACCTGCTTAGAGAAAACTTCCTTAAAAATATGAAAAAGTTTTGTGAGAAGTTCAAAGAGGCCACTCAGGTGCTGACATTCAATAAAACAATGAAAAACAGTCTCCCTAGAGGAACAAAAAACACACTGATCACTGACACTGCTGTTAATCACAGAAACAAAAGCATTGACAGCTATAATACCATGCAGGACCCTCCACTGTAAGTCTCCATGTCTCTTAGGGAGAGGGGCTTTGTAAAGAGCCCTCCAGGCAGGCCGATGCCCTTTTCCTAGTTTAAAATAGGCTCTCCAAGGAGTGTCCACACAGGTGTTCAATCGGTCCTTGTTGAGTGCCATCACCACCAGTCTGTAGAGTGCCTTACCACTGGCTCCTCCAAAGTCCACACCAGTGGGAGCACAGAATGCCAGTAAGGAGCAAGGAGCGACGTCAAAGTCCATATAGAGCGTGAGAGAGGGAAAGGGGTCAGTGCTTTCTGGCTGCAGCGTGCCATTGCTAAAGTCCAAGAGTAGGGAGTGCTCAAGTCCATGAAGCTCCTGTTTCCAGTGTGCAAGAAGACCATCGATGAAACGATTCGACCTGACACCAAGATGAGCTGCTAAAGCTGAGGCGTTGTTGAGGCCAGGACCAGCCAGTTCCACCACTTGCTTCAGAGTGAGAATGTTCCTGGAACACAGCCTATCAAGGAAGGTCCTTCCAACTCCCGGCAGGACACCAAGGCGACCACCAAAAACCAGCGGCTCCCTCAACAACCAGTAGAGGGAATCGCATGGCCCTCTTTGTTTTTTAAAAAGAGTCCACACTGAAAAGAGACTGCGGTAAAAACTGGGTAAAGACAGTGCATTAGAGTTCTTAAAATCCATTAAAAACACAGGGAGGTCTAGCCCAAGCCCAAGGACTCTCTGTAAAATAACACAGGCCAAAGGCCTCCATACCAGGTCCTGGGGGCCCGTCAGCAGTCTCTGTATGAAAGTCAGTCTAAAAGCAGCACCTCTACTAGCTAAATGAATCACTCCTTGCCCCCCCTCCTCTTTGGGAAGAAATAACAGGGCTTGAGGAACCCAGTGGAGTCCACCCCCCCCAAAAAAGTCCACCAAAACAGACTGAATTTTGGACAACAAACCAGCAGGGGGGTCCATGCACATGAGGCGATGCCACAGGGATGAGGAAACAAGATTATTTAAAATGAGCACTCTTCCTCTAAAAGATATTCTTGGCATTAGCCACTTCCACTTGTTTAGTCTCCCGTTAATCTTCTCTATGACCCCATCCCAATTTTTTTGCTCAAACTGCTGATTTCCAATAAAGACGCCAAGATACTTAAAACCTCCTTTTTTCCAAATCAACCCACCCGGCAGCGTAAGCTGATTTTCTAGTTTCTCCCCCACCATCAGAGCCTCGCTTTTTCCCCAGTTTATCTTTGCAGAGGAAAGTTGGCCAAAAAGATTGACACTCCTAACCAGAACGTCAATGTCACTCTGCTTGTTTAGCAGAATGACTACATCATCTGCATAGGCCGACAGCTTGAACGTGGTGTCACAGCCAGGAAAAGTAACTCCTGATAGATCCCTTCTCAGGCAGTGAAGCAAAGGCTCTATGGCGAGGGAGTACAGCATCCCTGAGAGAGGGCAGCCCTGCCGAACCCCCCTCTGGACTTTTAAAGGGGCAGACAGGCCCCCATTTATCTTCAGCACACTCTCAATGTCACTGTACAAGACCCGTATCCTGGCTATGAAGCCTGGGCTGAACCCAAAAGCTGTTAAAACTGTCCATAAATATTGGTGTTCAACCCGATCAAACGCCTTTTCCTGGTCAATTGAAATCAAACCAGTTTCTACCGCCAATGAACCAGAGACCTCCAAAATATCCCGAATTAAAGTGACGTTGTCACTAATCAGCCTGCCAGGCACACAGTAAGTCTGGTCTACATGAATGAGCTCGCTCATCACCTTTCTCAGTCTTCGGGCCAGAGCTTTTGAGAGAATCTTATAGTCTGTGCAGAGCAGAGAGACTGGCCTCCAGTTCTTTAGGCTCTGGAGGTCCCCCTTTTTCGGCAACAGTGTGATGATGGCCCTCCTGCAGGTCGTGGGTAGGGTCCCCCTTTCCAAGCTATCTTGGAGAACCTCCAGCAGGTCTGGACCAAGCAGGGGCCAGAATTCCTTAAAAAAGTCCACAGAGAGACCATCTATGCCTGGTGATTTTCCATTCTGGAGGCTCATTAGCGCCGTATGCAGCTCAGACAGAGACAGTGGAGCATCCAAGCCGGCAACAAGGTCCTCTGAGAGCACTGGAAGACCATCAAGGAAAACCTGGCCCAGTGACGTGTCCTCCCTCCACTCTGCTCTAAACAAATCACTGTAAAAGCTAGCAGCTTGTTTCCTGATCTCTGCTGCTGTGGAGATTGTTCTCCCGTCATCGCCCAACAAGGAGTGAATGAGCTTTCTCTGTCCATTTTTCCCCTCCAGTCCAAAAAAGTACTGGGAGGGCGAGTCCATCAGAGCTACATCCATGTAGCGCGAGCGGACCAGAGCACCCTGTGCGGTGACCCCTAGCAAGCTAGCCAAGGCTGACCTTTTTGACTTAAGAGCCTCTAAGTGCTCCTGTTTTCCGGTAGAACTGAGTAACTCCTCTAGCTCTACCACCTCAGTCTCCAGAACTTTCAAGGATTGGGTCAAACTACGAGTGACATTTTGAGTGTACTGTTGGCAGAATTGTTTTATCTGTGCCTTACCAAAATCCCACCACATTTGGAGAGAACTAAAAGAAGATTTTTGTTCCCTGTGTGACTTCCATACATCATGAAAAACTCCCTTAAAAAACACATCATTTAAAAGTGTATTATTAAAATGCCAAAAAGCACTCTTACACTTTACATTTTCAATGAAAACAGAACAAATCAGCAGGCAGTGATCAGTGAAACCAACAGGACAGATACAACTATTTTTAAAAACACTCATTTGGTGTTTAAAACCATAGAAACGGTCTAACCTAGCCATAGATAAGAGGTTATCTTTAGCATGGCTCCAGGTGTACTGCCTCTGGTCCCCATGATGTGATCTCCACACATCGGCCATTTCATGTGCCTTCACTAGTTCCCTCAGCCTATTGGCAGAAGCAGGGTGAGGTTCCTGATGGTTCCTGTCCAGTCTGTGGTTTAATGTACAGTTAAAATCACCCCCCAGAAATAAAAAACTATTTGGATTACAGGATCTAACCGTATCTGATAGCATATTAAAGACCCTGATCCTTTCTGCTCTCTGGGTTGGCACATACACGTTTATAAGAACCAAGTTTACGTTTTCAAACTGTACCTTTAGCAAGAGTACATGTCCTTTCACCACCTCTTCTACCTCATAAGAGACAGGCACACAACCCCGAGAGAAAAGTACAGCCACCCCTCCACTATTATTGGATTTGTGGCTAAAAAAAATGCAGCTATCCCACTCTTTTCTCCACTGGCACTCAATGTCTACAGTGCTGTGAGTCTCCTGGACCATCAGCACGTCAAGTGCCTTTAAATTAAAAAGCTTGTATAAAGAGGCCCTTTTTACATCATCCCTGGCCCCGTTTATATTAAGAGTGCCAATTCTAAGGTGGGGCATTAAAAAGGATAAAAATAAGGTACAGTAAAAAAAACACACACATAGCATAAAAGGGAAGAAACAAACTAAGAGTCAACATGACTGTTAGTAATTTGTGATTTCAGTTTGACAACCAGTTTCTTTAAACGAAAAATTTCCTGATCAGTAAAAGTCTCATTCCCATCATTCAGTTTCATCAGCTTGCGAGCTGATGCCACAAATAACTCCAGATCTGGAAAGTAATTTTCCACTTTCACAGCTCTGCTCCCCTTGGTCACCTGGAGAAATTGCCTAATTTTGGTAAAACAATAGGAGCTTTGCTCCTCCTGCGTCTGCATCATTTCAGACTCAGCTCCACTTTCGTCAGAGACGCTCTCATCTAGTAAATCTAACTTCCCAACCCTACTAGATTTAGCAGAGCTCTGCAAGTTTTCAGCACTTTTTCTTTTTTGTGCAGCTTTAAAAGGATCCTCTTCAGCAAAACTACATTCCTGCATTTCTTCATGAACTGCAACGTTTGTCATGCAGTGTTTGCTCTGTGTGTCCCCTACAGCCTCAAACCGCTCCTCCCCCGCCTGCAAAGTCTGTTCATTCACGTTCCTTCGTTTAACTGCACTTTTACTTACACCCTCCACCTGTTTACCCCGGGCGACAGGCTCGTCACAATGATCAGAGCTGCCGCCAGACAGAAATTCCCCACCATCACTGTTTGGGGGGGCAACTACCGCGCCCGCCGCGGCCACCCCAGCAGAGGCGGCCGCGGCCGCCCCAGCACAAGCGGACGCGGACGCGGACGCGGACGCGGACGCGGACGCGGACGCGGACGCCCCCGCAGAAGTAGAAGCGGACGCGGCCGCAATCGCCCCAGCAGAAGCGGGCGCCGCAGCGGCATCCGCCGCACCACATTTAGCTCTACCCTCCGGACCACCAGAAACAGCAGCGTCACCTTTCCTACCGCCAGTGCTCTTTGTGTTCGCCTTTTCAGGACATGACCTAATAAGATGGCCTTCTGCGCCACACGCAAAACACTTCATGGTTTCAGATGTTGCAAACACCAAGTAGCTAAAGCCGTCAATCCTGAAATTAAAAGACGCATTCAGTTCAGCAGAGCTGTCTTTCAACACCATGAAACACTGCCTCCTATGACATACAACATGCTTCAGCAGGGGTGATTTACTACCCAGAGAGACCATTCTGATAGGGGACACAACCTGGCCAAAACGGGACAACTCTCTAATCAGCTGATCATTTTTAACGAAAGGAGGAGCGTTTGAGATGGTGATCCTCCTAGACGGATTCGCCAGCGGTAAAACGGGAGTAAAAGTGTCACCTATGACCACTCCCTGTGCCACCACCTGATCAGCTTTTTCAGTCGAATCCAGAAAGATCACAATTGCGCTGTTCATCCTCGATGCTGATTTTATGCTGCCATGCCCAACCACCTGTCCTACAGCGAGGCTGGCCTCCTCCACAGAACAGGGAACTGTCGGGAGGATTCTCACACCATGACGCCGGGTTAAGCGCTCAAACTCCACACCACCATCAATCACCGGCATGATGCCGGCCGGGAAAAACCGGCAGCAGAAGCTACCGTTCCCCAACACACTCACTCCAACACTCACACCCCAGCACACACACACTCAACCCACTATATTAAACACACACACCTCAAACACACAAGATAGAGAAAAAGTTAGAAAATACAAAGTTTAAAGTACTCACTCGACACCACTCCACACCCCTGCTCCCACAAACGCCCACGCATGCGCACGAGAGAGAGAGAGAGAGAGAGAGAGAGAGAGAGAGAGAGAGAGAGAGAGAGAGAGAGGTGTTGAGGTTTAAAAAATCCCTTTATTGTACACTTCAAAAATGTAAGATCACCATGACACCATCATTCCACCAAGTGTCTCACTTTTCAAAAGTGCAAACATAACTCTTCCCCCTCCCCCACAGAACACAAAATATTCCCTACAGTCCATCTATTGGTGAATACCTCCAAATTGTCCACCATTTTATAGTAAGAGTACTCCACCTGGAGTCTGACTTTTAACAAGGCCTTGAAAACAAACACAGGATCCACATTGCCAGTGTTAGTAGTCCAATTTTTTTCTTGTCAGCCAGATGGCAAGTTTAGCAGTACCAGATAGGAAGTTCATCAAAGTGTGCACAGACTTCTTTGAGAGAGAGAGAGAGAGATTTTTTGATTTTTCAACACACCTTTATTGTCACAAATTCAACAGAAAAACACAACAACTAAAAGAAGCAATGGAAAAGAAAAATGTCTCACTGACAAGAAATCAAAGACACAAGTAACCAAACCAGGAAAACTAAAACTAAAAACTTGCTTCTTACATCAGGATTATACCATAGGTAATTTTCCCCTCCTTAACACAACACAGGATGTGCTTAAAGCACCACATAGCCTCAAAGGTTTCAACATTCTGCATCAGATGATAGTAATTGTAATCAATCATTATTCGAGCCTTAATCATGCCAACCAGCATGTCTTTTACATTACAATCCAGTATTTGTTCAATTTTTCTTTTTCTACTAACATAAATAGCCATTTTAGCCTGACCCAGGATGAAATTTAAAAGTTCACTCTTTTTCTTAGTTCTCTGCCTATATGGAAAACCCAAGATAAAAATGTGCAGGGAAAAGACTTCTCCAAACAGATAAAACAGCTTCCCCAAAAAAACAAACAACAAGTGCAGTCTGTTACAGTCCAGAAAACAATGAAACACAGTCTCTTTCTGAGGACAAAAAGGACAAACCTCAACAACATTTGGGTTTAAAATGGAGATAAAAGCATTTACAGCCACAGCACCATGTAAAACTCGCCATTGTAGGTCTCCAACCTTCTTAGTTAATGGTGGTTTATAGAGTGCTCTCCAGGCAGGCCTCACCTCTGAACCCAAGCCCAAGTGTTTCCTCCATGGTGTATCAGCTCGACCTTTTAACTTATTTACATTTAAAACTTTCACCAAGAGTCCATACATTTTTTTTACCCGGAGAGTCACAAATGTTAATGTGTTCAGAGTTTAAAAACACACCAGTGCCCTCTTTAAAATCAGGAGATAAAACACTAAAAGGAAAAGGATCATCAGAAGTTCGCACAGAGTTTTTGCAGTGTAAAACAATAGCAGAGTGTTCTTCTGCAGACAGGCAGTCTCTCCAATCTTTCAGCAAATTCACTATAGTTCTGACTGAAGAAACGCCATAAGCAGAGCACAGGGCAACAGCATTGTCCAAGTTGGGACCACATAAATTTACCAAGTGTCCCAGCGTTGTGACCTTTGCAGAAATGAACTTTTTTAAAACAGAAGGTCCTAAAGCATTGCCCACATCAAAACGGGTCCCGAACACAAGTGGCTCCTTTAAAAGCCAGAAAGGTGACAAGGAAGCCTGGGGAGAGTTCTTTTTAAAAAGTCCCCAGATTTTAAAAGCACTTTGATAAAACTGGGGAAGTTCTGGGAGTTTTTGGCTCCTTAAGTCCATTAAAAACAGCGACTCCTCTAGTCCAAGCCCTCCACAGCGAGCCAGGACAGCCCTGGCAATAGGTCTCCACACAAGGTCCAGGGGGCCACTCAGCAGTCGCTGAATGAACTGCAGGCGGAAGACAGCCCCCCTGCTGGCCAGATGGATGAGCCCTTGACCACATTCTTCCCTCGGTAAAAACAGGATGCTCTGTGGAACCCAGTGAAGACGGTCCCAGAAAAAGTCCACGACTATAGACTGCACTCTGGCCAGCAAATTGGGTGGAGGGTCCAGACAAGACAGTCGATGCCACAGCATCGAAGCAATCAAATTGTTGATGATTAAAACACGACCTCTGAAGGACAAGTTTGGCAGAATCCATTTCCATTTTTTCAGTCTTCCTTCAACTTTTTCTAAAAAACACTCCCAATTTTTCCCAGTAAAAGTCTGATTCCCTAAGAACACACCAAGATATTTAAAACCACCTTGTGTCCACGAGAGGCCACCAGGTAGGGCAATTTTTTGTGGTCCCCCCCCCACCACAACAGCTTCACTCTTACCCCAATTCACTCTCGCTGAGGAGCATTCACCAAAAAGATTGACAGTTCTTAAAAGGTAGTCTACATCATTTTGATTTCTTGTAAAAACAACAACGTCATCAGCATAGGCAGACACTTTAAAAACAGAGTCAGAGTTGGGGACTTTAAAACCAGTGAGGCCTTGCCTTAGTTTACAAAGGAGGGGCTCAATGGCAAGAGAGTACAGCATACCTGAGAGGGGGCAGCCCTGTCGGACACCCCTCTCAACTTTGAAAGGAGCACTCAAACCACCATTAATCTTAAGAATACTCTCAATGTCTCTATACAAAGCCTGGATCATGGCGATGAACCCTGAGCTGAAACCAAAGGCCTCTAATGTCTGCCAAAGGTATGGATGTTCAACTCGGTCAAACGCCTTTTCTTGGTCTATTGAAATAAGACCAAGTTCTTTGACCAATGAGCTGGAGAGGTCCAAAACATCACGAATTAAAAAAATGTTGTCTGTAACCAACCTACCAGGTACACAGTAGGTCTGGTCTACATGGATGACCTGCTCCATCGCCTTCCTCAGTCTGGTAGCCAACACTTTGGAGAGAATTTTGTAGTCAGTACAGAGGAGGGCCACCGGACGCCAGTTCTTAATGTCTTTCAAGTCGCCTTTTTTTGGAAGGAGGGTGAGGACTGCTCTCCTACAACTTAGGGGCAGGTGACCCTTCCGCAGACTGTCAGACAGTACTTCCAGCAAGTCCTCACAGATCTCAGACCAGAACGCCTTGTAGAACTCCGCTGGTAGGCCATCTATCCCTGGGGCTTTTCCACACTGAAGAGACTGGACAGCCACTGCCAGTTCTTGCAGAGTGATCCCGCTCTCCAGCTCCGCATTCACGCCAGCCATCACCTTTGGCAAGTCCGTCAAAAAAATGACTCAGTGCATGTGGATTCTCAACAAATTCTTTCTTAAAGAGATCCTTGTAGAAAGCAACTGCAAAGCGACGGATCTCCGCAGACTCATGGATTGGCCGCCCGTCCTCGGAGCTAAGAGAGGACGGGCGGCCTCTCTTAGCTGAACAAACTGAACAAACTGATTAAGAAAGCTAGCTCTGTCCTGGGGCAGCGCCTTGATCCAATGGAGGAGATAGGAGAGAGAAGGACGGTGCCTAAACTGTCATCTCTGCTGGAGTCCGAGTTCCACCCTATGCAGGACATACTGGATGCACTGAGGAGCTCATTTAGCAGCAGACTACATCATCCCAGGTGCACAACCGAGAGGTTTCGTAGGTCCTTCCTACCAACGGCTGTCAGACTGTACAACCTAAGCAGGGCTGCTCGCAGAGATAGCAAAAAGACGTAACAAACTAATAGTTTTTTTTTTGAATGCAAAAGATGCAATAGACTTACACAATGGTCCTCTCCGGCATACAACTAGGAACATACCGGTCGCTATGGAGGGTGAGAATATGTATGGGCACATAATCATACCATGTAGGATAACTAAATAGACGGTTATGCTGTTTCATCCCACCTAGCAACAATGCTCTGCACTGTGTGTGTTTATATATTTACATATTTATTCCATCTAGCTACAATGCTCAGCACTGGGTGTGTTTATATTTATATATCTATATATTTATTCCATCTAGCTACAATGCTCCGCACTGTGTTTTTATATATCTACATATTATTCCATCTAGCTACATTGCTCCGCACTGTGTGTTTATATACTTGCATATTTATTCCACCTAGCTGCAATGCTCCGTACTGTGGGTGTTTATATATTTACATATTTATTCCATCTAGCTACAATGCTCTGCACTGTGTGTTCATATATTCATATATTTATTCCATCCAGCTACAATGCTCTGCACTGTGTGTCTGTGTGTGTGTGTGTGTATATATATATTTTATAGTAATATGTACATATGTATATTAGCTGCTCTTGCTTGCTTGTTTTTTTTCTTGCCTTCTGATTGTTGCTCTGAGTGTTGCTATCCCTGTGCTGTTGCAATCCTGGAATTTCCCCATTGTGGGACTAATAAAGGCTTATCTTATCTTATCTTATCTTAAGAGAGTGGATCATCCTCCTCTGACCATTCTTCCTCTCCAGACCAAAGAAAAAATGAGATGGAGCGTCCATTAGTGCGATGTTCTGGAACCTACTGCGTACCACAGCGCCCCTGGCAGCCACACCCAGTAGGTCAGTTAAAACAGACTTTTTGCCATTGAGGGCCTCAAAATGTCCTCTTTCTCCTGTGGAGCCTGCCAAAGACTGCAGCTCCACTACTTCTCTCTCCAGGTCCCTGACAGACCTGGCCAAGTCTCCAGAGACATTGCGAGTATACTGTAGGCACAGATTCTTTATTTGGCTCTTCCCTACATCCCACCACTGCTGCAAAGAACTAAAATTTGATTTTGTTAATTTAAAATTACTCCAAAAAAACATAAAAGCAGTTTTAAAACGGTTATCCGATAAAAGTGACGTGTTAAAATGCCAGTATGCACTACTGCACTTTATATTCTTGATAAAAACACAACACTGAACCAGGGAATGATCTGTGAAGCCAACAGGGACTATAAAAGCACTTTTAAAAATGCTAAAATGGTGCTTAAAACTGTAAACCCTATCCAGTCTAGCTAAGGACAGAATATTGTCCTTTCTATGGCTCCATGTGTATTGTCTAGCCTTGCCATGAAAATTTCTCCACACATCACACAGATCATGAGCTTCTATGAGACCTTTTAAAACTCTTTTGGATGCAGCATGTGGCTCTGGGTGATTCCTATCCATAACAGGATTTTCTGTACAATTAAAATCACCCCCCACAAATAAAAAGTCATCATTACTGCAATTTTTGATCGTGTCATCTAAAATATTTAAAAAGGCCAATCTTTCTGTGCCTACGGTTGGAGCATACACATTTATAAAAACAACTTTCACATTCTCAAAAACAGCTCGAACTTTTAAAATGTGGCCTGCAATTATCTCATCAATGTCATAAGAAAGTGGAATAAAATCTCGAGAAAATAAAATACCCACTCCACCACTACTGCTGTTTTTATGACTAAGAATAATTTCACCCCGAAATTTTCTCCTCCAGTCAGCAGCATTGTCCTCAGAACTATGAGTCTCCTGAACAAACAGAACATTAATTTTCTTGCATTCTGCAAGAGTAAAAACACTCGCTCGCTTGGACATTTCTCTTGCTCCATTGATGTTGAGTGTGCCAAAATTAAAACTGCACATGCATATAAAAGGGTAAAACCAATACAAAAACAGAAAAGAAAGAATGAGCGATAAAAGACTAATCATCCTGGGCAATTTGGTTCTTAACTTTTAGCACAAGCTTTTTTAGTCTGTAGATCTCCTGATCAGTAAAACTTTCCTGCTCAAGCTCTCCCCTATTTTTCATGTAGGCCCGAGCAGAGTCAACAAAACGTTTTAGATTGGGGAAGAAATTTTCACCTTTAACCAGTCTGGATCCCTTAGTGTCCTGCAAAAACTTCTGTATTTTTGTGAAGGGGTAACCACCTCCACTGGCCACATCATCACTGCTTTCACCATCACTCTCTATCTCAGACCCAGCATAAGAATCTGGCTGAGATGGAGAAACCTCAGAACTGTCTTTGACAACCCTTTTTACTTTGCTCCTCTGCTGTTTGGTTTCCAAATTCTTCCGCTTGATTGAGATTTTACATAACTCTTCATCTAATTTCTTCCTTTTGCCTTCAGTGAGAGCAGTCGCATTTTTTTTCCTCCCTCCTCCTATCCTGCCTTCCTGACCTAATCCCAGCTTGCTGCGTCTGAGTGAGTGTCTGTGCCGTCTCACCATCTTGCTGATCTCAACCCAAATGGAAAATACGGAAAATGGATATAAGCTGGGCTTTAAACGCAATTGACACCACCTTTTCAAACAGAAAATTGGGCCCGGGGGAGCCCAAATGTGGAGAGACCCATGGATTGGAACTCATGTGTCTGTGTGATTTGACTGAGGATGTGGAAAAACATCTACCTGTTTTGGCTACGATCACAGGATTTCTGCCGATTGGGCTTTGGAGTTCTCCTGGTGTATCGAAAATTTAACTGGAGGAGCTAATCAAAATGCGGACCCGGCGGAGCTGCTTCTCAATAATTCGACCAGATGGGGAGTGCACGAAGTAGCGGCAAATGACCAACATGGAATTTACCATCTGCATGCATTAGAGAGATGGACTCTATCGGACATGTTCATCTGTGTTTAGAAGGGGAAACATCTGGAGTCGCTTCGTGCTCTCCAGGGAATGATATGAATTTAAAGCCAGTGAATGTTAATTTGAATTGTAAGCTCAGAATATGACAATAGGAAAATCCTATACTCCTATACTCTGTCTGAGCAGATTCGGCCTTGATCGGCGCCCCTGGATAACTCACTCCTCCAGAGTTGAGATAAGCGGATGTGTCAGCTGGCTCGCTAACCCAAACACCGCTGCTGTGCAATAAACAGAACTCTTCAGGGACAGCGTTCATGAACTATAACATCTATCGTTGCCTAGGAGACTATTTGTTGTGCTCCAGTAACTGATACACTCAACACTGCACACACACTGATATCATCATACTGATATACATACACTGCTCTCTCCCTGCTGTGTGATTTGTCTACTAAATGTCTGCTAAATAAGCATTGAGGTTTTTTTTTGCCTGCAATCAAAATTTCGCTTACTTACTTAAGCGTCAATTTGATAAAACATGTTTTTTTCTCTTGCCTACTGTGTGATATCCACTCTTTTTCTTTTTTTTCCTTTCTTCTTTATGACTGGCGCCTAGCGGCTGCCCCGGCCTTGAATGCGCTCTGCAGAGCGTGCCCAAATGCCAAGTCACGTTTCGTTACCTTGTATTCATACATGTGTAATGACAATAAAGTTGAATCTCATCTCAATCTCATCTCATCTCATGTCATCCTCGTCCTCCAACACTGACTCAGCCACCCTGGTAGCTGTTTCTTCCTGTCTTTCGCTCACCCTGTGCTGTGCTTTTATATTCATTTTTCTAGTCCCACCATCTACCTGGGCCTCATTTGGCTCATCTGTCTGATCCTCAGCGTGATCCCTCTCGGTAATCTCACCCTTGTCCACAATGTTGGTCTGTGCAGCAGCCCTGCGATGTGCTTTAACTTTCGCTGCTGTTTCATTTATGATCGACAGGCTGGCTGCGGAGGGCGGCAAAGCCGCCCCGCCGCCAGACGGACCCACGGCCTTGGCCGAAGTGCCCGACGGCGCGATAGCGCCGTCAGCCTCGGAGAGCGGCAAAGCCGCTCCGCCGCCAGACGGCCCCAAGGCCGCACTAGCGGCCTCCCCCGAGTGATCACCCCCCACTCCCTGAGGGCATGATCGAATCAAGTGTCCCTCCATTCCGCAGCCAAAACACTTCATATTATCGGAGGTGACGTGGATGGTGTAATCAAAGCCGTCAATCCGGTATTTAAATACGAGGTTGAGGCTTTCCTCGCTATTCTTTAAAATCATGAGCACCTGCCGCCTAAAAGACAAGACATGCTTTAAATGCGGGGACTTACAACCGAGAGGGATGTGCTTAATGGGGGACAAAAGCTGCCCGTGTCTCGACAGCTCCTTCTCCAACAGCTCATTCTTTAAAAATGGTGGGACATTTGAGATGGTAATTCTCTTCGCGGGATTCACCAGAGACAGAACAGGAACCAGTGTGTCTTTAATCACAACCCCGCTCTCCACTACCTGGTTAACTTTTTCAATACTATCCAGGAAAATCACCACGGCACTATTCATTCTAGAAGCTGATCTAATGCTTTCATAACCGACCAGCTCCCCCACAGCCAGACTACATTCCTCCACCGAGCAGCTGACAGCCGGTGTCAGTTTGACAGCATGCCGGCGTGTCAGCTGCTCAAAACTGGAGCCTCGCTCCAAAACCATGCTGACCAGCAGAGCTGGCAGCAGAAACCCCCCTCCCAAAACGCCTACCCCACCCCAGCTACAGAAGACAACAAAAATTAAGATTATTTAACAAAAAAACACCTTAAGGACTTCCGGTTATGGCTGCCACGTAGGACGGACGTGTCTCGCTCTGCTCTGCTCCTGGAGAAAAAAAATCGGCAAATAACTCTCTCATTTGGGACAGAACGTATCCCAGCATTTGGGCGAGGATATGTCGGCGAAGCCTAAGGCTGGAAAACCAGGAAAAGGAAAAAGCGAGCCGCCGAAACAGTCCAAATTAACGGACTTTCAGGTCTGTGACGCAGCAAACAAAACTCCATATATGGCGGAGGAGGCTGGCGGCGGTGCGATGTTTGCGGGGAATGGCGCAGATGCGCTGATGGCTGCCATGAGTTCAATGAGAGCGGACTTTTCCTCTAGATTTGATGGGATTATGACAGCGTTGGAAGGAATAAGAAAGGAATTGGGTGACTGTGTAGAACGAACGGCGCAGATGGAGCTCCGTCTCGCTAGTGCTGAAGATGACGTCACCCGTCTTCAATTAAAGGTGCGCACTTTGGAAAAAAAAAATAAATCTCTGGAAGATAATATTTTGGATTTGGAATCTCGGTCGAGACAGAATAATTTGAGGCTGGTGGGTCTTCCAGAGGAATCAGAAGGTCGGGACGTATGTTCCTTTCTGGAAAAGTGGATTCCGGAGGTGCTGGGCAGCGAGGAGTTGCAATCAGCAGTGGTTCTGGAAAAAGCACATCGTATTGGCCCACGGAGAGATAAGGGACCGCCGAGGACCTTAATTATGAAGTTTCTTAGCAACAGAGACAGGATGAAGATCTTCAACGCTGCACGTGCTAAAGGAGAGATTAAACACCAGGACCAGCAGGTGCGGTTCTACCCAGATTTGGCCACAGGAATCCAGCAATTGAGGAAGCAGTTTGATCCCGTACGTAAGGAGCTGCGCAACCTTGGGATTCGTCATGGTGTAATCTATCCTGCGAGACTGCTGACCACGTATGAGGGCAGAACCCACATTTTCAAGACCCCAGAGGAGGCGCAGGAGTTCATCAAGAAGATCAAAGAAGAAGAAGAGACTGGTGGGAGCTAAGCATGAACAAAATATAAGGTAGAATAATTAAGCATTTGCACAGGCATCTGACTGACTTGAAGTAAATAGTAAGTTTACAAAATATAGATTGTATTATATATTAAAAAAACAAAAACAAAACAAACAAAAAAAAAAAACTATGATGTACAAAGTTGTTAAAAATTTTGGAGTTAAGTTGGAAAACTACAGAGAAGAGTTAATGTTACGTCATTAAAAGCAGTAGAGTTGGGGTGATTGGGAGGATGAAGAAGGAGTGGCTTAGGCTGTTCCCCGTGGGTGTGGAACGGTCGATGGCTATATCGGGAGACAGAATTTTTCTTTTGATTTTGGGGGGTTTGCCACAAGTGTGGGAAGGGGAAATTTGTTTGTGTGTAGTTTGTAGGATGAATGTTCAACCACTCATGTTTTTGCTTCTCTGTATGAGCATGTTTACACTGCAAGGTAATCCTAAACTCTCTATTGATCATGGACCAAAGTGTTAATCTTAATTTAACTTCATGGAATTGCAGAGGTCTACAAAATTTTAAAAAACTTAAACAAGTTATGAATAAAATAAAGGACATGGGTTCAAGAATTGTGTTTTTACAAGAAACTCATCTGATAGAGGAGGATGTTAAAAGAATTAGGAGTAGATGGCAGGGAAGTGTATTCACCTCTTCATTTTCATCCCGAGCCAGGGGAGTTATGACTCTCATACATAAATCAGTTCCTTTTCAGGTGAAAAATGTAATTGGAGACAAATTTGGAAGATATGTAATCATTCAAGGTTCTTTGCTATTAGAAAATATAAATCTTGTGAACTTATATGGTCCCAATATAGATGATCAGAAGTTCTTTGCTAATTTATTTCTCATCTTATCATCACTTACAGGGCAACATATAATAGCAGGGGATTTTAATTGTACATTGAATCCAGGTGTGGATAGATCAACAGGACTGGATTGTACGCACATTGGATGTAGGATGACTATTAATCATTTTATGAAAGAATTGAGATTGTTAGATATATGGAGAGAAATGAAACCACAAGTTAAAGCCTATTCTTGTTATTCCAGTACCTACAAGACATTCTCACGTATTGATTATTTTTTGATTTCCACAGAATTAAGGTCCAAGATTCAAAACTGCTTTTATGATAACATCGTGATTTCTGATCATGCACCCTGTTGTCTAATATATGTAGATAAAAAATTGACAAAGGAATCAGGTAGATGGCAATTTCAGCATAAATGGCTTCAGGATGAGGAATTTGTCAAGTATATAGAAAAACAGATAGACGAGTTCTTTGACATCAATACTACACAAACATCAGCATGTGTAAAGTGGGAGGCTTTCAAAGCTTTTATTAGGGGACATATTATTAGTTATACAGGATCAAAATCTAAGAAGACTCGAGAGGAGAGAGCTAAATTGGAACATAAAATAAAAAGTCTTCAGGAAAAAGTGTATGCAGGAAGTGACCCAAGGTTGGAGAATGAATTACTGATTTTGAGAGCTGAATACGACAAAAAATCAGCGAATAGAGCTGCCTCGAGTCTTCTAAGATTGAAACAATCTTTTTATGAACAAGGTGAAAAATCAGGAA
This sequence comes from Pholidichthys leucotaenia, assembly GCA_020510985.1. Classification (NCBI taxonomy): domain Eukaryota; kingdom Metazoa; phylum Chordata; class Actinopteri; order Cichliformes; family Pholidichthyidae; genus Pholidichthys; species Pholidichthys leucotaenia. The sequence continues at coordinate 90,211,438 of CM035850.1, read as the reverse complement.
AATTATTAGCATGGCAGATTAAACAATTGGAAATTAAAACACCAATTACCAGTATTATAAGTAACGGACAGGTAGTTATAGATCCTTTAGAAATTAATAGAGCCTTTAGAGATTACTATGAAAAATTATATGATACCAAAAATGAACCTGATTTAACAAAACTAAATGGGTTTTTGAACGAACTATCTATACCGTGTATTCCAAATGAAAACAGGGAGATATTGGAGTCTAAAATTAGTCAAGAAGAAGTTGGGCTAGCCATTGATAATATGAAATCAGGAAAAAGTGCAGGACCAGATGGTCTTCCAGTTGACCTTTATAAAAAATTTAAGAATAAATTAATAAAACCTTTTTTGGAAATGGTTTTAGAAGCATTTCAAAATAATAATTTACCATCATACATAAATAATGCCTTAATTATACTGCTGCCAAAACCAGGTAAGCCCTCTAATAAATGTGAAAATATGAGACCAATAAGCCTATTAAACGCCGACCTTAAGATAATCTGTAAAATTTTAGCAAGACGAA
>CM035850.1:90008734-90201216 GCA_020510985.1 Pholidichthys leucotaenia | reverse complement strand
TGCCTGCCCTAAAACAAAGTTCAGTAGTTGACACTTCTGCTTAAAACGACGATTGTACATGTGACAGAGATCATCCTGCGCAGTTCGCCCCACACGGGACACGAACCCGCGACCTCTCAGTCAACTAACACACAGTTCGAGCATGGGAGACACAGCACGATCGCGCTGAGCTAAAGGTCCGACCGGTAGCTCAGCGCTGCCGATACTGTATGAGGCTTTGGGAGGGAGGTTTACTAACGTTCTACGCCGAACAGCACTAGTTGGCATCCGTTACACTCTCCCCCTTAAACCTCACTCCCATGCCGGGTTCACGGCACCAGTGTGACAGAGATCATCCTGCGCAGTTCGCCCCACACGGGACACGAACCCGCGACCTCTCAGTCAACTAACACACAGTTCGAGCATGGGAGACACAGCACGATCGCGCTGAGCTAAAGGTCCGACCGGTAGCTCAGCGCTGCCGATACTGTATGAGGCTTTGGGAGGGAGGTTTACTAACGTTCTACGCCGAACAGCACTAGTTGGCATCCGTTACATACATAAAACCACAAATGAAAACCTGCTTAGAGAAAACTTCCTTAAAAATATGAAAAAGTTTTGTGAGAAGTTCAAAGAGGCCACTCAGGCGCTGACATTCAATAAAACAATGAAAAACTGTCTCCCTAGAGGAACAAAAAACACACTGATCACTGACACTGCTGTTAATCACAGAAACAAAAGCATTGACAGCTATAATACCATGCAGGACCCTCCACTGTAAGTCTCCATGCCTCTTAGGGAGAGGGGCTTTGTAAAGAGCCCTCCAGGCAGGCCGATGCCCTTTTCCTAGTTTAAAATAGGCTCTCCAAGGAGTGTCCACACAGGTGTTCAATCGGTCCTTGTTGAGTGCCATCACCACCAGTCTGTAGAGTGCCTTACCACTGGCTCCTCCAAAGTCCACACCAGTGGGAGCACAGAATGCCAGTAAGGAGCAAGGAGCGACGTCAAAGTCCATATAGAGCGTGAGAGAGGGAAAGGGGTCAGTGCTTTCTGGCTGCAGCGTGCCATTGCAAAAGTCCAAGAGTAGGGAGTGCTCAAGTCCATGAAGCTCCTGTTTCCAGTGTGCAAGAAGACCATCGATGAAACGATTCGACCTGACACCAAGATGAGCTGCTAAAGCTGAGGCGTTGTTGAGGCCAGGACCAGCCAGTTCCACCACTTGCTTCAGAGTGAGAATGTTCCTGGAACACAGCCTATCAAGGAAGGTCCTTCCAACTCCCGGCAGGACACCAAGGCGACCACCAAAAACCAGCGGCTCCTTCAACAACCAGTAGAGGGAATCGCATGGCCCTCTTTGTTTTTTAAAAAGAGTCCACACTGAAAAGAGACTGCGGTAAAAACTGGGTAAAGACAGTGCATTAGAGTTCTTAAAATCCATTAAAAACACAGGGAGGTCTAGCCCAAGCCCAAGGACTCTCTGTAAAATAACACAGGCCAAAGGCCTCCATACCAGGTCCTGGGGGCCCGTCAGCAGTCTCTGTATGAAAGTCAGTCTAAAAGCAGCACCTCTACTAGCTAAATGAATCACTCCTTGCCCCCCCTCCTCTTTGGGAAGAAATAACAGGGCTTGAGGAACCCAGTGGAGTCCACCCCCCCAAAAAAAGTCCACCAAAACAGACTGAATTTTGGACAACAAACCAGCAGGGGGGTCCATGCACATGAGGCGGTACCACAGGGATGAGGAAACAAGATTATTTAAAATGAGCACTCTTCCTCTAAAAGATATTCTTGGCATTAGCCACTTCCACTTGTTTAGTCTCCCGTTAATTTTCTCTATGACCCCATCCCAATTTTTTTGCTCAAACTGCTGATTTCCAATAAAGACACCAAGATACTTAAAACCTCCTTTTTTCCAAATCAACCCACCCGGCAGCGTAAGCTGATTTTCTAGTTTCTCCCCCACCATCAGAGCCTCGCTTTTTCCCCAGTTTATCTTTGCAGAGGAAAGTTGGCCAAAAAGATTGACACTCCTAACCAGAACGTCAATGTCACTCTGCTTGTTTAGCAGAATGACTACATCATCTGCATAGGCCGACAGCTTGAACGTGGTGTCACAGCCAGGAAAAGTAACTCCTGATAGATCCCTTCTCAGGCAGTGAAGCAAAGGCTCTATGGCGAGGGAGTACAGCATCCCTGAGAGAGGGCAGCCCTGCCGAACCCCCCTCTGGACTTTTAAAGGGGCAGACAGGCCCCCATTTATCTTCAGCACACTCTCAATGTCACTGTACAAGACCCGTATCCTGGCTATGAAGCCTGGGCTGAACCCAAAAGCTGTTAAAACTGTCCATAAATATTGGTGTTCAACCCGATCAAACGCCTTTTCCTGGTCAATTGAAATCAAACCAGTTTCTACCGCCAATGAACCAGAGACCTCCAAAATATCCCGAATTAAAGTGACGTTGTCACTAATCAGCCTGCCAGGCACACAGTAAGTCTGGTCTACATGAATGAGCTCGCTCATCACCTTTCTCAGTCTTCGGGCCAGAGCTTTTGAGAGAATCTTGTAGTCTGTGCAGAGCAGAGAGACTGGCCTCCAGTTCTTTAGGCTCTGGAGGTCCCCCTTTTTCGGCAACAGTGTGATGATGGCCCTCCTGCAGGTCGTGGGTAGGGTCCCCCTTTCCAAGCTATCTTGGAGAACCTCCAGCAGGTCTGGACCAAGCAGGGGCCAGAATTCCTTAAAAAAGTCCACAGAGAGACCATCTATGCCTGGTGATTTTCCATTCTGGAGGCTCATTAGCGCCGTATGCAGCTCAGACAGAGACAGTGGAGCATCCAAGCCGGCAACAAGGTCCTCTGAGAGCACTGGAAGACCATCAAGGAAAACCTGGCCCAGTGACGTGTCCTCCCTCCACTCTGCTCTAAACAATTCACTGTAAAAGCTAGCAGCGTGTTTCCTGATCTCTGCTGCTGTGGAGATTGTTCTCCCGTCATCGCCCAACAAGGAGTGAAAGAGCTTTCTCTGTCCATTTTTCCCCTCCAGTCCAAAAAAGTACTGGGAGGGCGAGTCCATCAGAGCTACATCCATGTAGCGTGAGCGGACCAGAGCACCCTGTGCGGTGACCCCTAGCAAGCTAGCCAAGGCTGACCTTTTTGACTTGAGAGCCTCTAAGTGCTCCTGTTTTCCTGTAGAACTGAGCAACTCCTCTAGTTCTACCACCTCAGTCTCCAGAACTTTCAAGGATTGGGTCAAGCTACGAGTGACATTTTGAGTGTACTGTTGGCAGAGTTGTTTTATCTGGGCCTTACCAAAATCCCACCACAATTGGAGAGAACTAAAAGAGGGTTTTTGTTCCCTGTGTGACTTCCATACATCATGAAAAACTCCCTTAAAAAACACATCATTTAAAAGTGTATTATTAAAATGCCAAAAAGCACTCTTACACTTTACATTTTCAATGAAAACAGAACAAATCAGCAGGCAGTGATCAGTGAAACCAACAGGACAGATACAACTATTTTTTAAAAACACTCATTTGGTGTTTAAAACCATAGAAACGGTCTAACCTAGCCATAGATAAGAGGTTATCTTTAGCATGGCTCCAGGTGTACTGCCTCTGGTCCCCATGATGTGATCTCCACACATCGGCCATTTCATGCGCCTTCACTAGTTCCCTCAGCCTATTGGCAGAAGCAGGGTGAGGTTCCTGATGGTTCCTGTCCAGTCTGTGGTTTAATGTACAGTTAAAATCACCCCCCAGAAATAAAAAACTATTTGGATTACAGGATCTAACCGTATCTGATAGCATATTAAAGACCCTGATCCTTTCTGCTCTCTGGGTTGGCACATACACGTTTATAAGAACCAAGTCTACATTTTCAAGCTGTACCTTTAGCAAGAGTACATGTCCTTTCACCACCTCTTCTACCTCATAAGAGACAGGCACACAACCCCGAGAGAAAAGTACAGCCACCCCTCCACTATTATTGGATTTGTGGCTAAAAAAAATGCAGCCATCCCACTCTTTTCTCCACTGGCACTCAATGTCTACAGTGCTGTGAGTCTCCTGGACCATCAGCACGTCAAGTGCCTTTAAATTAAAAAGCTTGTATAAAGAGGCCCTTTTTACATCATCCCTGGCCCTGTTTATATTAAGAGTGCCAATTCTAAGGTGGGGCATTAAAAAGGATAAAAATAAGGTACAGTAAAAAAACACACACATAGCATAAAAGGGAAGAAACAAACTAAGAGTCAACATGACTGTTAGTAATTTGTGATTTCAGTTTGACAACCAGTTTCTTTAAACGAAAAATTTCCTGATCAGTAAAAGTCTCATTCCCATCATTCGGTTTCATCAGCTTGCGAGCTGATGCCACAAATAACTCCAGATCTGGAAAGTAATTTTCCACTTTCACAGCTCTGCTCCCCTTAGTCACCTGGAGAAATTGTCTAATTTTTTTTTTTCCACAATATCTTTATTGAACCTTTTTTTTTTTAACAAACATGATACAAACAATCAAACACTAACACTAAAGTACTACAAAAAAAAATGCACTAAAAACACCAACAACCACCAACAAAATCAAGTCTTCAACAATGCTCCTCTGTTTAGTCTAGACAATCCATTACATAAGTATACATATTATGTTCACCAGTTTGGAATTTACAAGGTCCACACACATCATTCCCCTTCTTCTTCAAGAGTTATGTTTAAATTTTTTACATAATCAATAAAAGGTCTCCATATATTCTCAAACACAATTTCCTTTGATTTCAGTATATATGTTATTCTTTCTAATGGAAGGTTTGTTAACATCTGTCTTAACCACTGAGTCACATCTGGTCTATGAGTCTTTTTCCATAATAGTGCAATACATTTTTTGGCATTAAACAAACTGAGGTCTATGAATGTTCTTTCACTTTTTTTTTTTTCCACAATATCTTTATTGAACCTTTTTTTTTTTTTTAACAAACATGATACAAACAATCAAACACTAACACTAAAGTACTACAAAAAAAAAAAAATACCCTAAAAACACCAACAACCACCAACAGAATCAAGTCTTCAACAATGCTCCTCTGTTTAGTCTAGACAATCCAATACATAAGTATACATATTATGTTCACCAGTTTGGAATTTACAAGGTCCACACACATCATTCACCTTCTTCTTCAAGAGTTATGTTTAAATTTTTTACATAATCAATAAAAGGTCTCCATATATTCTCAAACACAATTTCCTTTGATTTCAGTATATATGTTATTCTTTCTAATGGAAGGTTTGTTAACATCTGTCTTAACCACTGAGTCACATCTGGTCTATGAGTCTTTTTCCATAATAGTGCAATACATTTTTTGGCATTAAGCAAACTGAGGTCTATGAATGTTCTTTCACTTTTATTGAAATTATGCTTTTCTGGGTACAGACCCAACAAAAACAGTTTAGGATTCAATATGATTTGTTTTGAGATTATTTTTTCAATTGTTACCCTCACCTCCTCCCAAAACATTCTTATTAATCTACATTCCCATAAACAATGAAATAGGGTTCCTTTACTTTCCATGCATTTTGTGCATGTATCTGGTATATTTTTGTTATATCTATTTAACTCCTCCGGTGTAACATACATCCGCATTAACCATTTGAAATGTATCAATTTAAGGCGTGCATTTATTGATTTGGTTTGAGCTTCTGTACAAGCCAATTCCCATTGTTCCTCTGAAATTTCAATTTGCAGATCTTCTTTCCAGTAGTTTAATCTTTTCAGTGAATTTTCACTTGAAGATAGTGTCAATGAGTTATAAAACTCTGAAATAATACCCTTTCTTTTACTATCTTTCATCATCATTTTTTCCAAGGATGAATAAATAGGTCGAGTGAGAGCTTTATTTTGATTTGATCGAATAAAGTTTCTAAGTTGAAGATATTTAAAAAAATGTGTTCTATTGAGATTAAATTTGATCCTCAGCTCTTCAAAAGACATTATGTTGTCTGCACATGGCAAATATAAATCCTGAATCTTTTGTATCCCTTTTAAATTCCATACTTTAAATACAGCGTCCGCTCTCCCTGGTTTAAAATATTGATTACCCCATATTGGACTAAATTGTGACAATAACTGTGGTTCTTTTAAATAGTTTTTAGCTTCACACCATATTTTGATCATATGCTTTACAAACGGATTTTTAACTTGTTTTTGTAATTTTTTTGCCGAATCTGAGTATATGAATATGGGAAGAGGTAAAGGTAAATTGTATGATTCCATTTCAGTCCAGTGAGGGAGATCATTTGATGAAAAATAATATGTCATAGACCTCAGTTGTGCCGACCAATAATACAACATAAAATTTGGACATTTCAGACCTCCACGATCAAATGGTAAATATAATAAAGACAAACGTAATCTAGCCCTCCTGTTGTTCCATATAAATTCCACTAACTTTTTTTTTATTCTTGAGAATAGATCTAAAGGTGGTGATAAGGGAATGTATTGAAATAAATAAAGTATTTTAGGTAAAATATTACTTTTAAGTATATTGATTCTCCCGATCATCGACATTGGTAGTGACATCCATCTCTGAGTTAACTCATTGATATCTGACATTAAGGCTTCATAGTTGACACTGGCGACTGATTCTAGCTTAGGCATAATTTGGATTCCTAAATATTTAAACTGATTTACAACATTGAATTGATTTGCCTCAGGGGCTGGGTAATTTCTCTGGGTCTCATTTAGCATTAATATTGAAGATTTAGTTTTATTTATTTTATATCCTGATATTTCCCCAAAATTCTTTATTAAATTCAACAAGGTTGGAATTGATTTTTTTAGATTCGACATAAACAAAATTATATCATCAGCGTACAGGGAGATTTTATGTTCTGTTGGTCCAACTTTAATTCCATATATTTGTGAATGTAAACGTATCGCTATCGCTAAAGGTTCAATTGCCATAGTAAACAGTAAAGGTGAAAGTGGACAGCCTTGTCGACATCCTCTATTGATTTTTATTGGTTTTGAAATATTGTTATTTGTTAGGATTTCTGCTGTAGCATTATTGTATATTATTTGAACCCATTTTATGAAATTATTTCCAAGTCCAAACCTTTGTAGGACTTCAAAAAGAAAGGGCCATTCAACTCTATCAAAGGCCTTTTCGGCGTCCAATGATAGGAGAGCTGTATCCGGTGCTTCTTTATTAAAATAAATAATATTAAATAGTCTTCTTACATTATGGAAGCCTTGTCTACCCTTTATAAAGCCATTCTGATCTCGATTAATAATATTTGGTAAAATTTCTTGTATTCGTCTTGCTAAAATTTTACAGATTATCTTAAGGTCGGCGTTTAATAGGCTTATTGGTCTCATATTTTCACATTTATTAGAGGGCTTACCTGGTTTTGGCAACAGTATAATTAAGGCATTATTTATGTATGATGGTAAATTATTATTTTGAAATGCTTCTAAAACCATTTCCAAAAAAGGTTTTATTAATTTATTCTTAAATTTTTTATAAAGGTCAACTGGAAGACCATCTGGTCCTGCACTTTTTCCTGATTTCATATTATCAATGGCTAGCCCAACTTCTTCTTGACTAATTTTAGACTCCAATATCTCCCTGTTTTCATTTGGTATACACGGTATAGATAGTTCGTTCAAAAACCCATTTAGTTTTGTTAAATCAGGTTCATTTTTGGTATCATATAATTTTTCATAGTAATCTCTAAAGGCTCTATTAATTTCTAAAGGATCTATAACTACCTGTCCATTACTTATAATACTGGTAATTGGTGTTTTAATTTCCAATTATTTAATCTGCCATGCTAATAATTTTCCTGATTTTTCACCTTGTTCATAAAAAGATTGTTTCAATCTTAGAAGACTCGAGGCAGCTCTATTCGCTGATTTTTTGTCGTATTCAGCTCTCAAAATCAGTAATTCATTCTCCAACCTTGGGTCACTTCCTGCATACACTTTTTCCTGAAGACTTTTTATTTTATGTTCCAATTTAGCTCTCTCCTCTCGAGTCTTCTTAGATTTTGATCCTGTATAACTAATAATATGTCCCCTAATAAAAGCTTTGAAAGCCTCCCACTTTACACCTGCTGATGTTTGTGTAGTATTGATGTCAAAGAACTCGTCTATCTGTTTTTCTATATACTTGACAAATTCCTCATCCTGAAGCCATTTATGCTGAAATTGCCATCTACCTGATTCCTTTGTCAATTTTTTATCTACATATATTAGACAACAGGGTGCATGATCAGAAATCACGATGTTATCATAAAAGCAGTTTTGAATCTTGGACCTTAATTCTGTGGAAATCAAAAAATAATCAATACGTGAGAATGTCTTGTAGGTACTGGAATAACAAGAATAGGCTTTAACTTGTGGTTTCATTTCTCTCCATATATCTAACAATCTCAATTCTTTCATAAAATGATTAATAGTCATCCTACATCCAATGTGCGTACAATCCAGTCCTGTTGATCTATCCACACCTGGATTCAATGTACAATTAAAATCCCCTGCTATTATATGTTGCCCTGTAAGTGATGATAAGATGAGAAATAAATTAGCAAAGAACTTCTGATCATCTATATTGGGACCATATAAGTTCACAAGATTTATATTTTCTAATAGCAAAGAACCTTGAATGATTACATATCTTCCAAATTTGTCTCCAATTACATTTTTCACCTGAAAAGGAACTGATTTATGTATGAGAGTCATAACTCCCCTGGCTCGGGATGAAAATGAAGAGGTGAATACACTTCCCTGCCATCTACTCCTAATTCTTTTAACATCCTCCTCTATCAGATGAGTTTCTTGTAAAAACACAATTCTTGAACCCATGTCCTTTATTTTATTCATAACTTGTTTAAGTTTTTTTAAATTTTGTAGACCTCTGCAATTCCATGAAGTTAAATTAAGATTAACACTTTGGTCCATGATCAATAGAGAGTTTGGGATTACCTTGCAGTGTAAACATGCTCATACAGAGAAGCAAAAACATGAGTGGTTGAACATTCATCCTACAAACTACACACAAACAAATTTCCCCTTCCCACACTTGTGGCAAACCCCCCAAAATCAAAAGAAAAATTCTGTCTCCCGATATAGCCATCGACTGTTCCACACCCACGGGGAACAGCCTAAGCCACTCCTTCTTCATCCTCCCAATCACCCCAACTCTACTGCTTTTAATGACGTAACATTAACTCTCCTCTGTAGTTTTCCAACTTAACTCCAAAATTTTTAACAACTTTGTACATCATAGTTTTTTTTTTTGTTTGTTTTGTTTTTGTTTTGTTTTTTTAATATATAATACAATCTATATTTTGTAAACTTACTATTTACTTCAAGTCAGTCAGATGCCTGTGCAAATGCTTAATTATTCTACCTTATATTTTGTTCATGCTTAGCTCCCACCAGTCTCTTCTTCTTCTTTGATCTTCTTGATGAACTCCTGCGCCTCCTCTGGGGTCTTGAAGATGTGGGTTCTGCCCTCATACGTGGTCAGCAGTCTCGCAGGATAGATTACACCATGACGAATCCCAAGGTTGCGCAGCTCCTTACGTACGGGATCAAACTGCTTCCTCAATTGCTGGATTCCTGTGGCCAAATCTGGGTAGAACCGCACCTGCTGGTCCTGGTGTTTAATCTCTCCTTTAGCACGTGCAGCGTTGAAGATCTTCATCCTGTCTCTGTTGCTAAGAAACTTCATAATTAAGGTCCTCGGCGGTCCCTTATCTCTCCGTGGGCCAATACGATGTGCTTTTTCCAGAACCACTGCTGATTGCAACTCCTCGCTGCCCAGCACCTCCGGAATCCACTTTTCCAGAAAGGAACATACGTCCCGACCTTCTGATTCCTCTGGAAGACCCACCAGCCTCAAATTATTCTGTCTCGACCGAGATTCCAAATCCAAAATATTATCTTCCAGAGATTTATTTTTTTTTTCCAAAGTGCGCACCTTTAATTGAAGACGGGTGACGTCATCTTCAGCACTAGCGAGACGGAGCTCCATCTGCGCCGTTCGTTCTACACAGTCACCCAATTCCTTTCTTATTCCTTCCAACACTGTCATAATCCCATCAAATCTAGAGGAAAAGTCCGCTCTCATTGAACTCATGGCAGCCATCAGCGCATCTGCGCCATTCCCCGCAAACATCGCACCGCCGCCAGCTTCCTCCGCCATATATGGAGCTTTGTTTGCTGCGTCACAGACCTGAAAGTCCGTTAATTTGGACTGTTTCGGCGGCTCGCTTTTTCCTTTTCCTGGTTTTCCAGCCTTAGGCTTCGCCGACATATCCTCGCCCAAATGCTGGGATACGTTCTGTCCCAAATGAGAGAGTTATTTGCCGATTTTTTTTCTCCAGGAGCAGAGCAGAGCGAGACACGTCCGTCCTACGTGGCAGCCATAACCGGAAGTCGAAATTGTCTAATTTTAGTAAAACAATAGGAGCTTTGCTCCTCCTGCGTCTGCGTCTGCATCAGTTCAGACTCATCTCCACTTTTGTCAGAAGCGCTCTCATTCAGTAAATCTAAATTCCCAACCCTACTAGATTTAGCAGAGCTCTGCAAGTTTTCCGCACTTTTCCTTTTTTGTGCAGCTTTAAAAGGATCCTCTTCAACAAAACTACATTCCTGCATTTCTTCATGAAACGCAACGTTTGTCATGCAGTGTTTGCTCTGTGTGTCCGCTACAGCCTCAAACCGCTCCTCCCCCGCCTGCAAAGTCTGTTCATTCACGTTCCTTCGTTTAACTGCACTTTTACTTACACCCTCCACCTGTTTACCCCGGGCGACAGGCTCGTCACAATGATCAGAGCTGCCGCCAGACAGAAATTCCCCACCATCACTGTTTGGGGGGACAACTACCGCGCCCGCCGCGGCCACCCCAGCAGAGGCGGCCGCGGCCGCCCCAGCACAAGCGGACGCGGACGCGGACGCGGACGCGGACGCCCCCGCAGAAGTAGAAGCGGACGCGGCCGCGGACGCGGATGCGGCCGCAGTCGCGGCCACGACCGCCCCAGCAGAAGCGGGCGCCGCAGCGGCATCCGCCGCACCACATGTAGCGCTACCCTCCGGACCACCAGAAACAGCGGCGTCACCTTTCTTACCGCCAGTGCTCTTTGTGTTCGCCTTTTCAGGACATGACCTAATAAGATGGCCTTCTGCGCCACACGCAAAACACTTCATGGTTTCAGATGTTGCAAACACCAAGTAGCTAAAGCCATCAATCCTGAAATTAAAAGACGCGTTCAGTTCAGCAGAGCTGTCTTTCAACACCATGAAACACTGCCTCCTATGACATACAACATGCTTCAGCAGGGGTGATTTACTACCCAGAGAGACCATTCTGATAGGGGACACAACCTGGCCAAAACGGGACAACTCTCTAATCAGCTGATCATTTTTAACGAAAGGAGGAGCGTTTGAGATGGTGATCCTCCTAGACGGATTCGCCAGCGGTAAAACGGGAGTAAAAGTGTCACCTATGACCACTCCCTGTGCCACCACCTGATCAGCTTTCTCAGTCGAATCCAGAAAGATCACAATTGCGCTGTTCATCCTCGATGCTGATTTTATGCTGCCATGCCCAACCACCTGTCCTACAGCGAGGCTGGCCTCCTCCACAGAACAGGGAACTGTCGGGAGGATTCTCACACCATGACGCCGGGTTAAGCGCTCAAACTCCACACCACCATCAATCACCGGCATGATGCCGGCCGGGAAAAACCGGCAGCAGAAGCTACCGTTCCCCAACACACTCACTCCAACACTCACACCCCAGCACACACACACTCAACCCACTATATTAAACACACACACCTCAAACACACAAGATAGAGAAAAAGTTAGAAAATACAAAGTTTAAAGTACTCACTCGACACCACTCCACACCCCTGCTCCCACAAACGCCCACGCATGCGCACGAGAGAGAGAGAGAGAGAGAGAGAGAGAGAGAGAGAGAGAGAGAGAGAGAGAGAGAGACTGTGAAAAAGCCTTTATTGCACACTTCAAAAAAATGTAAGCACACCAACATCATTCCTCCAAGTGTCACATTGGAAAGAGTGCAAACTGAAATGATCCCCCCCACACACACACACAACACAGAGCAGTCCCTGCAGTCCACCTATTCAAAGATCCAGTTCTGTGACAGTCAATTACAGTCAATTAAACGTCATCTGCCAGTCTGTTCAAACAGAGAGAGAGAGAGAGACTTTGACTTTTAAAATAAGCCTTTATTGCACACTTCGAAAAAATGTAAGCACACCAACATCATTCCACGAGAGAGAGAGAGAGAGAGTTGAGTTTTAAAAAATGCCTTTATTGCACAATTCAAAAAATGTAAGTCAATTACAGTCAATTACAGTCAATTAGAAACATCATAAAAGTCTGATCGAACAATATCCCAAAAATGCTTAAAACAGGCAGAGGAACGACCGCCATTTATTCCTTCTGTCGGGCGCGCTTGACCCTTGTTCCCCCTGCTGCTTTACGCAGGGCTGTCAGGTGTTTTTTGAGACGAAAACGTTTCCTTTCATCCAGGAGGTCAAGACCAACCTGCCTTCTTAGCACATTAACAGACTTAATGAATTTATCAGTGTCACTGAAGTAGTCAGGGACTTTAATGGCCTTGTTATAGGTTTCATCCAGAAAAGCATTTATTTCTTCCAGTGAATACAAACTCGTGTTTTTTTTTTGTTTGTTTTTTTATTACTTATTGTGTAGGTAGATTTGTTTTGCAGTCTGGTGACAAACCACCAGCTGCCGGTCGCTGCGTGCGCAAGCGCCCCTTAACTCCCTAACCTGCATGTTTGTACTGCATTTTGCCTCAATAGACTCAGAAATAGCCACAGTGTCGGGATCAGATTCCATTTCCTCGTCAGCACAACTCAGCTGACTGTTTGGTTCATCTGGACCAGTGGATTCATCATGGGCCACATTTTCCTGGACGCCACCCACAGCAGCTGTCTGTCGCTGTTCCGTCTCCTGCTCTGAAACTGTAGCAGCCTCCGGAAGCACAGCCGCTGATGTCACACAGCGAGATTCTAACGCGCCATCACCAGCGACGCTCCCGGCCGTAAGCTGGGCTGCGGGCACCACAGCCGGGCCATCCACAGACACAGCGGCACGCCCCGGAGCAGGACTGGCGGAAGCCCCCGCAACGTCGTCCGTAGTGGTGGCAGGAGTGGAGGCCGCACTGGCGGCCTCAGCTGCGGCAGAAGGCCCCGCCACGCCGTCCGCAGCAGCGGCGTGAGCAGAGGGCACGCTGCCGGCACCACCCGTGGCCCCATCAGAGCCCCCCGCCCGCTGCCTGTGCGGACAAGCGAACCGTTTATGGCCCACGTCCCCACATTCAAAACACTTCATCTGTCCTGAGCTCGCATACACCATATAGGAGCCGTCCCCGTGTTTGACCCGGAAGGACACTTCCAGAGTCGCAGTTGGCGAGTCCAAAAACATGAACACCTGTCGCCTGAGTGATTTCACATGTTTTAACTTGGTCTCCTTGCATCCCAAAGTCAGAGTTCTAAACGGGCCCGCAAACTTCCCAACTCTGCGGAGCTCCGTCGCCAGAGAGAAACACCATGAAAACACAAGTATGGGGATACTGGCAGGTAGAGAGGGAAAAAAAGGCAGTTCAGGTGGCCTACCGGCATCCCAACTCCACATCAGGAGAAAAGGAGAAAAAAACCCAAACAGTTCGGGTGGCCTGCCCAAGTCCCAGAACCGGGGAAACAGTACCTCAGGTGGCCGACCCAGGTCGCCCAACCAGTGAAGCAGTCCGTCAGGCGGCTGACCCAGGACGCAAAAGCAGCGGAACAATCCTTCAGGCGGCCGACCCGCGTCCTTAGACCACCAGGACTGGAGGGGGGAGCTTGGAGGCAGCTTCTCTACCGAGAGGCACAACGAGGGGAAGCCGAACCGAAAGAAAGGGACCCCAGCAGCGTCCGGTGGTGGAGAATGGGGGGAAGGGGGGGGGGGAAATGGGGAACCAGTCCGGTGTCAGGCGGAAGGGGGTCTGCAGCTCCCTCACTGACCTCGAACTGGGCCAGTGCAGCACCCTCGGTGGACCCCGACCGGGCCAGCGCAGCACCCTCGGTGGACCCCGACCAGGCCAGCAGCAGCACCCTCGGTGGACCCCGACCGGGCCAGCGCAGCACCCTCGGTGGATCCTGATTGGGCCAGCGCAGCACCCACGGTGGACCCTAATTGGGCCGACACAGCATCTGGGATGACCTCCCGAAGCGAACCCGGAGCCTCGATGATATTGACTGGAGCCAACTCATCTCTGGTGACCCTGGAAGAAGTCTTGGAAAGAGAGGAAGAACAGGAGTCAGGATCACCGGCAGTGGCAGAGCCTGGCGAGACGAGTTTGGATGCAGCGGCCGGCTGCACCCGGCTCTCCTCCCCAAGAGACAGGCAAGAATGCTCCAGAACAGAGAATAAGAAGACAAAATAGAGCACTTGCCTGATCTCGAGCTCTACTGCCTTCCAGGACTCCCAACGATCCAGGCTTGATGGTCAGGAAGTCCATCTTCGGTTCCCACTCGACTGCAGTGGCCTCCGCAGCTGGCATGATGGTCTCCACAGTCCGAGAGCCCCCTGACGCTGAAACCCACGCTGATGGCCCACTCGACATGGTGGGAGGGGGTCTATAGCCTGCTGGAGCTGACTGCTGTTCCACGGAGACCCGGGGATGCTTAATTGTCGGCGCAGATTTCATCTGACAGTCAGCCCTCCTCGTCTGCTCATGACGTGGCTGCAGGACTGAAACCAGGCTTTCCAGGGATGCAGGCTCCTCCTCCGTCCAGCGGTCTACTCCTGGCACTGGGGGATGCGTGGAGAGAAGGGGAGTAAACACAGAGGTAGCAGGTTCAATTTTAATAGCTGCAGCAGGTGGTGGGAGCACAGTGGACTGTGAACCCTGAGCTCCACCCCCAGGAATCAGACAAGGTAATTCATTACCCAGAGATTTAGAATGAAAACACACTTGCCTGCTTTCCTGGGGAACGATGGTGACTGCTGCAGCGGGCTTGGTTCTTCCTCTTCCCGTAGGGATGGTGATGGAGGGCCCTCCCGGAAGACAAGGAGGAGTCGCCCCCATAGGATTGGTGACGGGCGGAGCCAGACAAGGAACCCTAGATCTCACAGCAGCTGAAAGGCGCGCTGAGGAGGAGGGAGTAGCAGCCGGGGCAGTCTGGGGATGTGGAGCTGGCGGAACAGCGGGACAAGATGACCCGGAGGCTGGGGCAGCTGTCTTTACCTTTTGTCGTGGTGCGGGAGAAACAGCTGGCTGGGAGGCGGAGTTCTTCTGGCGACCCAGGACAGGATCCGGACGGGAACCTCGCGGAGGACCGACCCGCTCAGGAGGCTTCCCTCTCGTTGGAACAACCGTGTCCCAGGGAGGAGATGGAGGCTTCTTGGCCGGATTCTCCATCGGTTCACAGTTCTTCTGCCACTAAACCGTTAACTCCGCCAACCTCTCCCTGCCTTCTGGATACAAGGTTAGGTGGTAGCGTTTTAAGGCCCTTGGCGCAAGGTCCAGGTACCAGTGTGCGGTGTCGGAGGGGGTGAACAGACGGGCATTGGACAGGAGGTCATCAACCTCCATGAGATACTCAATACAGTACCCAAGCTCAGATGATGCCATTTCTCCAAATAACACTGGCACCCGGAAAAGGGAAAAAACTCAAGCCCAAAAAAACAAACTACTGTGGCTGGCACCTCGCTTGGCTGCGACCTACTATCATGTTTGCCCCTTTCAGGGCATGAATGAGGTGCCAGATGCCAACAGAGTTTGCTTGTTTATTAATAGAAACACAAAATAAAGAGCCGCGTGGGGCAAAACACATACACTACACTAGGACACAAAATAAAGAACACTAACATCACTACTAGAGCGTAGTGAGGGCAGAACCTGATGCTACAGAATGAACACTTATAAATGATGAAGCGAAGATGAATCAAACACAGAAGGAAGACTGGAGCTGAGGATAGGGACTCCAGTCCTGGTAGACGCAAGTCGCAGCGAGGAGTGAGCCTCAGCTGCTCCCTTAAATACTAATAACAAAAAGCAATGAACCAAACAGGAGAGAAGGAAATGTAATGACCAAAATCAAGATCCACTGTGACAGTACTGGCTCGGCTTTGACAGCCGGAAGTTCGGCCGCTGCGCTGTCACAGTAAAAGCCCTGGAAACACCAATAATAACCAAGCATAAATAATACAGGAGAAAACGGGAATATACTGAGTAACCCGAGCACGGATGAGCTCAGCGCTCCGAACACCACAAAGGGTTTGGGAGGGATGGTTTTCCACGTCGCTGTTTGTGGGGGTATGTTTGTTGGCAGATACACATTTGAGTACTTGTGTATACAGTATATTTGTGTATGTGCAGACTTACAGTATATACTCTGGCATATGACTGTACAATTGTAACAGTAGTATTGTTTTTTTTGTATTTTTTCACTGTTGTAATATTGAAAAATGTGATTAAAAAAAAAGAGGAGACAAAAAACTGTATGGATTGGCTCAAACGTTTTGGGTATCCTTCCACAAGCTTCTCAGAAATTTGCTGGAATTTTGGCCCGTTGCTCCTGACGTAACTGTCACTGAGTCAGGTTTGTAGGCCGCCTTGCTTGCACATGTCTTTTCAGGTCTTCCAACAAATTTTCTATGGGATTGAGCTCAGGGCTTTGTAATGGCCACTCCAAAACATTAACTTTGTTGTCCTTAAGTCACTTTGTAACTAATTTGGTGGCATGCTTAGGGTCATGTCTTGATGTTGCCTTAATATTTCCACATAATGTTCTTTCCTCATGATGCTATTTATTTTGTGAAGTGCTCCAGTCCCTTCTGCAGCAGAACACCCCCACAACATGATGTTACCACCCCTGTACTTCACAGTTGGGATGGTGTTCTCAGGCTTGCAAGCTTCCCCCTTTTTCCTCCAAATGTAACGATGGTCATTATGGCCAGATAGTTCAATTTTAGTTTCATCAGACCACAGGACATGTCTCCAGAAATTAAGGTCTTTGTCCCTGTGTGCCTTTGCAAACTGTAATCTGGATTTTTTATGTTGCTTTTGGAGGAATGACTTCTTCTCCGCTGAGTGGCCTTTCAGCCCATGCCAGTACAGGACTTGTTTCACTGTGGATAATGACACTCTTACCAGCTTCAGACAGCATCTTCACAAGGTCTTTTCTTTTTGTTCTGGGGTTGTTATATTTTGCACCAAGACACGTTCACCTCTGGAACACCAAAGCCATTTCCTTCCTAAGTTGTATGATAGCTGGATATTCCCATGGTGTTTGTACTTGTGTGTAATTGTTTGAACAGATGAATGTGACACCTTCAGCCATCTGGAAATGGTACCCAAGGATGAACCAGACTTGTGGATGTCCACAATTCTCTTCCTGATATTAGTGTATGTAAACTTCTGACTAAAGAAAGTAAAAAATTTGCTAAAAAATTGTTAAGCAAATATAAAAATTATTTAGCAAATACAAATAATTGTGGTAATCCTAACTGACCTAAAACAGGAAAAGTTTAGTCTGATTTAATGTCGGACAGTGAGAAAGAAAAGGTTATGTTGTAGAGAGAATGAACCAGGCGAGGCAACGAGCTGAATCAGCACAGACTTTATTCTCTCTAACAAGTTGCAATCAACAGAAAAGCTCCCAGGCCACAGTGCATCTCACTTTTATACCTGTAATCATTTGCATAGTGGCCTGGGGTTCAGACATCATACTTGTTACATGACAAAGCCCAAGCAGTGCATTAACATAACAGTACGCTAGTGCCGCACTACTTGCTTCTCCTGGCGGCCAGCGTCTTCACTTCTCCCCAGGGGGTGCCCAACTTCTGCTGCTCCATCTGGACCCCCCGTCGGCTTCTCTTCTCCTGGGCCATTACTCTCTGGGTGGAGAGTCTAACACCTAGCTCCCCAACAATGTGTCTTTATACAGTGTATGTAAACTTTTGGTTTCAACTGTAACCAAAATAATAAAAAAAAATGTTTGGCCCAAAAGTGGACCACATTTGCAGTTTTCTATGAGCCAAATTTGACTTGGGTGAGTCCAGGGTGAGTTACTGGTCCACATTATATGGGGCAGATGTCAGCTGTTCAGAGACACTTGGATACCATCTTATCCACACAATGGTCTGTCACCCATGTCAACCCTGTTCATCACTTTTGAGCCATGTCTGGCCCATGCAGTTCTAGTCTGTGCCATTATTGTGTTGCAGATTTTAAAAATAGGCCAGGTGAAGCACAAATGAATCTTCTATATGGGTAGTAGTCTCTTTGGGCCTAGTATGACAGTAAAGTGGTAGAAGAATTCATTAAGTGACCAACATAGGGTAAATCATTATGCCATCTTGGGTTATTGCCTGTAATCTAAAACAGAAAGGAAGAGCAACTCTGAAGTTTTGTCCTTTTACGAAAACCTCACAGTAAAAATACAATAAAACCCTCATTTTAATCAGGTGTACCAGATATACTTAATAAAAATACGCCTTGCTCTGTGCATGAGTGGCTGCCGCATGTGTTTCAGTTTTTATTTTCTTTAACAAGCTCTGAATGTCTGCCGTGTAGAGTTAAATAAAATCAAGCAAAGGTTAAAAGGTGGACAAGCCAAATTTATTCAAACAGAATAGCCCATGTCTGACTTGTAGTTCAATATTTGCCACCAGGAAGCGATGTGCGATGAGGACATGCCTGCTGTGTTCCAATATTTCACTAAGGTATCCCCAACATCCCCATCCCCTTCTTTCTCTTTTACCTCTGGTTTAGTTTACTCTGTGTGATGCATTTCTCTCTTGACAGGAGGCACTGTGTGAAGAGGAGCCGGGGGGCCTAGACCCAAAGGACCCTAACAGGCCCCGGTTTACCCTACAGGAGCTGAGGGATGTCCTCCATGAGAGGAACGAGCTCAAGGCCAAAGTTTTCCTGTTGCAGGAGGAGCTTGCCTACTATAAAAGGTACTGTACATGAGTTTATGATTGTGCTTTAGAGGAATCATCTTCAGCTGGAAGTTCTTGAATACTGCACCACTTGAAGTCGGATTTCTGACTAAGTAGGGCAGCCATCACGATGCTCAAATTAAAGCTACAAAATGACTGCACTGAGCATTAACAGGAAGTGGAAGCTCAAGTAAAATGTACTATTTATTAACACTTCTGACAGAACGAGCACAATAGCAGCTTTTGGTTTTCCAACTTGACTTGTTGGGCTGCAGCACATTTATGGTCAGAATTTGGACTTCAGGGGGTGAAACATTCAACAACTTCTGGCAGCTGCCAGGGAAAATCCCAACTATAAGATAAGATAAGATAAGCCTTTATTAGTCCCTCAATGGGGAAATTCCAGGATTGCAACAGCACAGGG
This sequence comes from Pholidichthys leucotaenia, assembly GCA_020510985.1. Lineage (NCBI taxonomy): Eukaryota > Metazoa > Chordata > Actinopteri > Cichliformes > Pholidichthyidae > Pholidichthys > Pholidichthys leucotaenia. The sequence goes on along the minus strand of CM035850.1, from coordinate 90,181,832 downwards.
ATAGCAACACTCAGAGCAACAATCAGAAGGCAAGAGAAAAAACAAGAGCAGCGAGTATACATATGTACATATATATATATATATATATATATATATATATATATATATATATATATATAGATAGATAGATAGATAGATAGATAGATATAGATATAGACATTTAGATTTGTAGCTAGATGGGATAGGTATATAAATATATAAACACAGTGCGGAGCATTGTAGCTGGATGGAATAAATATATGAGTACGGTATATAAACACACTCCTGGAACTTTTTTTTTTTTTTTTTTTCCCCCCCAGTCTGATGGTATTGATTTGAAAACACTAAATCATGAATGAAGGACAACAAAATTTTCCCTGTTTTTATTAAATATATTTTTGAGTAAGGTTGTTATATACTGTATGTAGAGATGTGTGTGTGTGTGTGTGTGTGTGTGTGTGTGTGCGCGCGCGCGCGCGCATGCGCACACACTCCTCACAAAACATGAGGGGTATTCGGTCTTTGGGTGAAATTTCAGGATGCACCTAAAATGCACTGTAACCTTTACAGGTGAACTTAATTTGACCTTCTGTAACCTTTTGAATGCACATGTCCAACTGTTCAGTGTTTCATTACTTTTTGCATAACTTGCTGTTCTCTAACAGGGTGCTTAAAGGCAAAATTCACAACAGGTGTTTGATCCATGAATCGACCAATAAATTTTCTGGTTCAATTAGAATTGGTATTTAAACGGTCCTCTTCATCATGCTGTTCACATTTTGACATCGAGACCAAGACAACATCTAACAATTGATCAACAGTACCTCGCCATTGCCATTGGTGTTACAGTCTGGGCAGGTGTGTCTAGTCAATACAGAACTGCCTTATACCTTGAGAATGGTACAGTGACAAGTTGATACGACCTGAATAACATCATTAATCCAGTCATTGTGCCCCTGCATGAACAACACCGGTCTAATTTCAGCATCATGGCCGACAATGCTCCAGCTCATCGAGGTTGCATCATTTGGGAATGGCTGCTGGAGGCTGGGGTACCTCAAATGGAGTGGCTTGCACTTTCTCCAGACCTCAATCCCATAGAAAACCTATGGGATCAGCTGAGTTGTCATGTAGAAGCTCGTAACTCTGCACCCCACAACGTCAATGACCTGAGGGCCGCCCTTCAAGAAGAGTTGAATGCCATGCCTCAGCAGACAATAAGTTAACTTGTGAACAGCATGAGATGTCGTCGTCAGGCTGTAATTGTTGCTCAAGAGCACGTGACAACTTATTGAGACATGGACATTTTTGTTGTGGTATACCCACCACTGTTGTTGCCTTTTGTTTCAGTAAGTTGTTTGAGATGAGGAAATCACCATTGCATGCTTCTACTTAAATGTCCTACTTTCATATTATATCACTGTAGCGTGAACTTTTTAAATTTTCCATAAATTTCATTCAAAAGCCAAATATTCCTACTTTTGTGAGTAGTGTACAGTATATGTATACAGTGGATATAAAAAGTCTACACACAAATGGTTCAAATGCCAGGTTTTTCTGATGTAAAAAATGAGACCAAGATAGATTATTTCAAAAGTTTTTCCACCATTAATGTGACCTATAACTTGTATAACCCAATTGAAAAACAAACTGAAATCTTTTACGGGGAAAAATAAAAAACTTACAATAACCTGGTAAATTTGCATGCCCTGTTATAACTGGGGATGTGGTTGTGTTCAGAATTAACCAGTCACATTCAAACTCTTGTTAAATGGGAGTCAGCACACACCTGTCACCATTTAAAGTGCCTCTGATTAACCCCAAGTAAAGTTCAGCTGTTCTAGTAAGCTTTTCCTGATATTTTGTAGTCACATCTTACAGCAAAAGCCATGGTCCGCAGAGAGCTTCAAAAGCATCAGAGGGATCTCATTGTTCAAAGGTATCAGTCAGGAGAAGGGTACAAAAGAATTTCCAAGGCATTAAATACACCATGGAACACAGTGAAGACAGTCATCATCAAGTGGAAAAAATATGGCACAACAGTGACATTACCAAGAACTGGATGCCCCTCCAAAACTGATGAAAAGACGAGAAGAAAACAGGTCAGGGAGGCTGCCAAGAGGTCGACGGCAACACTGAAGGAGCTGCAGGAATTTCTGGCAAGTACTGGGTGTTTAGTACATGTGACAGCAATCTCCCGTCTAGGGTGGCAAGATGGAAGCCTTATCTTATGAAGAAAAGCATCCAAGCCGGCTGCATTTTGCAAAAACACATTTGAAACCTCCCAAATGCATGTGGGAAAATGTGTTATGGTCCGATGAAACCAAGGTTGAACTTTTTGGCCATAATTTCAAAAGGTATATTTAGTGCAAATACCAACAGTGAAGCATGGTGGTGGCAGCATCATGCTTTGGGGCTGTTTTTCCTTCAGCTGGAACTGGGGCCTTAGTCAAGTTGGAGGGAATTATGAACAGTTCCAAATACCAGTCAGTGTTGGCACAAAACTTTTAGGCTTCTGCTAGAAAGCTGAAGATGAAGAGGAACTTCATCTTTCAGCATGACGATGACCCAAAGCACACATCCAAATCAGCAAAAGAATGGCTTCACCAGAAGAAGATTAAGGTTTTGGAATGGCCCAGCCAGAGTCCAGACCTGAATCTGATTGAACATCTGAAGAGGGCTGTACACAGGAGATGCCCTCGCAGTCTGACAGATTTGGAGCATTTTTGCAAAGAAGAGTGGGCAAATATTGCCACATCAAGATGTGCCACGCTGATAGACTCCTACCCAAAAAGACTGAGTGCTGTAATAAAAGCCAACGGTGCAGCAGCAAAGTATTAGTTTAAGGGTATGTATATTTATGCAAACAGGTTATTGAAAGTTTTTTATTTTTTATTTTTCCCCTTAAAAGATTTCAGTTTGTTTTTCAATTGGGTTGTACTGGTTATAGGTCACATTAATGGTGGAAAAAATTTTGGAAATGATTTATCTTGGTCACATTTTTTACATTGCAAAAAGCTGGCATTTGAACAGGGGTGTGTAGCCTTTTTTTATATCCACTGTATATAGTATACAGTGGGGAAAATAAGTATTGAACACTTCAATATTTTTCTCATTAAACATATTTCTGATGGAGCCATTGACCTGAGATTTTCACCAGATATCAGTAACATCCCAAGTAATCCATACAGGTACATACAAAGAAATCAAGGTGACTGTGTTGACAAAACAAGTTATATTTGATAAAGTGGAATGACACAGGGAATAAGTATTGAACACACTTGGTGAAATTCATTTAATATTTAGTAGAAAAGCTTTTGTTGGTAATAACGGCTTCCATGCGCCTCCTGTATGGAGAAGCTAGGCACAGGCATTGCTCAGGAGGGATTTTAACCCATTCTTCCACACAAACTGTCAAATCTTGAAGGTTCCGTAGATGTCTTCTTTGAACTCTGATCTTCAGTTCATTCCAGAGATTTTCAGTTGGAGTCAGGTCAGGTGACTGACTGAGCCATTCTAGCAGCTTTGTATTCCTTCTCTGGCGCCAGATGAGTTTCCTTGACTGTGTTTGGGATCATTGTCTTGCTGAAAATGTCCACCCTCATTTCATCTTCAGCATCCTGGCAGATGGCAGCAGGTTCTTATCAGGGATGTCTCTGTACATTTGTCCATTCATCTTTCCTTCAATTATATGAAGTTTGCCCGTACCATGTGCTGAAAAACACCCCCACATCATGATGGGATGTGCAGTGCCATTTCTCCTCCAAACATGCTGTGTGGTGGCATGCAGAAAGTTCAGTTTTGGTCTCATCTGATGTTACACACCCGTCCATGGGGAATAAGTCAGTGGTGCAGCTCATGACACCATCAGAGTACACCTCCGTTACTAGCTGAGAGCTAGTGAGGAATTCCTCTTTGGCTCATTGGTAAGAATAAGAGATTTTGAGATCACGGTGTCATGGGTTTGAGACTCAGCCTGGGATATTAGGAGGTCTATGTCTACCTTGCCTGAGGGTGAAAGTGACTTAGGTCTATCCACCTTGACCATGAGTCAAAATGGACTTTGTGATTCGTGATCCCAGGCTGAAACAGGCACTTCTGGCCTTGGCCCAGAAAGTGGATCATAACAGAAAAGTGTTACGGCCAGAAAAAAAACAGACTATATTCTCCCAGTATTTTACTGGCTTGCCCAAATGTTGTGCAGCAAACTTTGAAAAAGCTTCAACATGCTTTTTTTTCAGCATTTGAGTCTTGCAAGGTGAGCAGGCATAGGGCCCATGTTGGTTAAGTGCATTACTTATTGTTTTCTTTGAAACAACAGTACCTGCTCACTCCAAGTCTTTCTGGAGCGCTCTACAAGTGGTCTTTGGCTCTTGGATAATGCTTCTGTTAATTCTTTTGACTCCTCTGTCAGAAATCTTGCGAGAAGCTCCTGGTTATGGCCAGTTTATGGTAAAATTATGTTCTTTCCACTTATGAATGATGGGTCCAACAGTGCTCACTGGAACATTCAGCAGTTTAGAAATGCACCTGTAACCAATGCCATCATTATGTTTTTCAACAATAAGGTTGCAAAGGTCAAGAGATAGCTCTTTGCTTCTACCCATCATGAGTTCTTTGTGGTGTGGCAATCTGATATTCACAAACCTTTTTAAAGGCGATCAGTCAGGACTTAACCAGCTGAAATTACAGTAATTTGCACTGATGGGGGATGGGATGGCTTCCTAAATTCTGATGGAATTCAGCTGGTTTCTTGACTTTCTATGCCTTTTTGCACCTCTTTTTCTTAATGTGTTCAATACTTATTCCCTGTGTCATTCCACTTTATTAAATATAACTTTTTTATTAACACAGTTGCCTTGATTACTTTGTATGTGTGGATTACTTGTGTTGTTACTGATATCTGGTGAAAATCTCAGGTCAATGGCTCCATCAGAAATATGTTTAATGAGAAAAATGTTGGCGTGTTAAATTCTTATTTTCCCCGCTCTGTGTGTGTGTGTGTGTGTGTGTGTGTGTGTGTGCGCGCGCGCGCACGCAGTGGTGTGAAAGTGTTTGCCCCCTTCCTGATTTCTCATTTTTTGTTTGTCACACTTAAATGTTTCAGATCATCAAACAGATTTAAATATTAAAGATAACACAAGTAAACACAAAATGCATTTTTTAAATGAAGGTGTTTATAATTAAGGGTAAAAAAAAAAAAAAAAATCCAAACCTACGTGACCTGTGTGAAAAAGTGATTGCCCCTCTGTTGAAACAAATAAACTGTGGTTTATCACATCTTTGGAAAGCTGAGTTCAATTTCTTGAGCCAAACCCAGGCCTAATTAGTCTCACACCTGTTCTCAATCAAGAAATCACCTAAATAGGACCTGCCTGACAAAGTGAAGTAGACCAAAAGATCCCCAAAACCTGGACGTCATGCTGTGATCCAAAGAAATTCAGGAACAAATGAGAAACAAAGTAACTGAGATCTATCAGTCTGGAAAAGGTTATAAAGCCATTTTTAAAGCTTTGGGACTCCAGCGAACCACAGTGAGAGCCATTATCCACAAATGTCAAAAACATGGAACAGTGGTGAACCTTCCCAGGAGTGGCAGGATGACCAAAATTATCCCAAGAGCGCAGTAACGACTCATCCAAGAGGTCACAAAAGACCCCACAACAACATCCAAAGAACTGCAGGCCTCACTTGCCTCAGTTAAAGTCAGTGTTCATGACTCCACCATAAGAAAGAGACTGGGCAAAAACGGCCTGCATGGTAGAGTTCCAAGACAAAAACCACTGCTGAGTAAAAAGAACTTAAAGGCTCGTTTCAGTTTTGCCAGAAAACATCTTTAAGCATTTAAGAAAAGGAATATCATACCAAGAGTAAAATATGGTTAAACTACTGGAAAGAAGATCTGCAAATTGAAATTTCAGAGGAACAATGGGAATTGGCTTGTACAGAAGCTCAAACCAAATCAATAAATGCACGCCTTAAATTGATACATTTCAAATGGTTAATGCGGATGTATGTTACACCGGAGGAGTTAAATAGATATAACAAAAATATACCAGATACATGCACAAAATGCATGGAAAGTAAAGGAACCCTATTTCATTGTTTATGGGAATGTAGATTAATAAGAATGTTTTGGGAAGAGGTGAGGGTAACAATTGAAAAAATAATCTCAAAACAAATCATATTGAATCCTAAACTGTTTTTGTTGGGTCTGTACCCAGAAAAGCATAATTTTAATAAAAGTGAAAGAACATTCATAGACCTCAGTTTGCTTAATGCCAAAAAATGTATTGCACTATTATGGAAAAAGACTCATAGACCAGATGTGACTCAGTGGTTAAGACAGATGTTAACAAACCTTCCATTAGAAAGAATAACATATATACTAAAATCAAAGGAAATTGTGTTTGAGAATATATGGAGACCTTTTATTGATTATGTAAAAAATTTAAACATAACTCTTGAAGAAGAAGGTGAATGATGTGTGTGGACCTTGTAAATTCCAAACTGGTGAACATAATATGTATACTTATGTATTGGATTGTCTAGACTAAACAGAGGAGCATTGTTGAAGACTTGATTTTGTTGGTGGTTGTTGGTGTTTTTAGTGCATTTTTTTTTTTTGTAGTACTTTAGTGTTAGTGTTTGATTGTTTGTATCATGTTTGTTAAAAAAAAAAAAAAAAAGGTTCAATAAAGATATTGTGGAAAAAAAAAGAGTAAAATATGGTGGTGGTAATGTGATGGTCTGGGGCTGTTTTGCTGCTTCAGGACCTGGAAGACTTGCTGTGGTAAATGGAGCCATGACTTCTGCTGTCTACCAAAAAATCCTGAAGGAGATTGTCCGTCCGTCTGTTCGTGACCTCAAGCTGAAGCGCACTTGGGTTCTGCAGCAGGACAATGATCCAAAACACACCAGCAAGTCCACCTCTGAATGGCTTAAAGCGTACCTGTGGTGGTCGTGAAGACGCATTTGACTTGAAAACATTATGAAAAAGTATTTCTTATTTTGGTGAATAATTCTTGCCAGCCATATACCACCAGACATATATTCAAATAGGACCTTGGCCATGGGCAGCCAATGAAAACTGTGGGCGCAGCCATGACACATGCGGATGTGACGTCACTTCGTTGATACTCAACAGTCAATGCTCCGCCTGTATGAGAGACTAGGGTGCTGTTGTGAGTGTTTTTATTCTATTATGGCTGAATTGTCGGACTCTGAGGAAGAATTTGTCCAACATGGCTACAGGTTTGAGCCAAAAAGGTCTTCTGAGGGTTAAAGTGACGAAGTGGTCCTCACACACAACGCAATTTCGTCTGAAATTATTCGTCTGTGCCCTGTTTCCGCTCCGATCTTCTGACAAGGTGAGCTGGGTTTGGGTACACAAAAAAAGTGTTTCTTTGTTTTTTTCGCTTATTATTCAGACATCCAAAGGCTTTACATTCCGCCATGTTGCGATATCCATATCGCATTGTATGTTTTTGTTTTTCCAAGAGCACCGAGTGTCTGCTGCTCTGTATATAGTTGTAGAATCATCTTCCGTGTTGCGGCAGTTAGGAGCTCAGATCACATGAGACAAGCCGCTGAATTTAAGCATTTATTTATTTGTTTATCTACTCGTTTCAGTTCTGCATTTAATATGAACCCTGAGTTTGAAATAAACGTTTGAATTTTGGTCCTCACACAACGCAACGCAGTCTGCCGCTCTTTATAGTGGCGAGGGAAGAGCCGAATTATTCTGCCGTGTTGCGGCTGTTAACGACCTCAGATCAAACAATAGGACCCGCCGAATTTAAGCATTTATTTATTTATTTTCTACTCATTTCAGTTCTGCATTTAATATGAACCCTGAGTTTGAAATAAACGTTTGAATTTGAATTTGAATATCCCCAAAGCCGCTGCACATCCGGGTACTCGAGACTCAGCCAATACTGATCCAGATTGCGGTAGCCACGAAATTACGTCACAGGAAGCGTCCTGGAAGTCCATGTAGCCGCTAGTATGGCTGTACCCATGTTTTGCTGACATAGCTGAACCAGTACATCAGCAATGGATTTATATCAAATTGCTTTGAACGTGAATTTCAACTTAAACTTGAACTAGAACGTGAGACAGGGGCTCAATATAATATCTTTTTTTTCACGACCACCACAGGTACACTTTAAGAAAAACAAAATGAAGACTTAGGAGTGGCCTAGTCAAAAAGTCCTGACCTGAATCTGATTGAGATGCTGTGGCACGACCTTAAAAAGGCGGTTCATGCTCGAAAACCCTCCATTGTGGCTGAATTATAACAATTCTGCAAAGATGAGTGGGCCAGATTTTCTCCACAGCACTGTATAAGACTCACTGCCAGTTATCACAAACGCTTGATTACAGTTGTTGCTGCTGAGGGTGGCTCAACTAGTTATTAGATTTAGGGGGCAATCACTTTTTCACACAGGGCCATGTAGGTTTGGATTTTTGTTTCCCTTAATAATAAACACCTTCATTTAAAAACTGCATTTTGTGTTTACTTGTGTTATCTTTTTCTAATATTTAAATTTGTTTGATGATCTGAAACATTTAAGTGTGATCAACATACAAAAACATTGAGAAATCAGGAAGGGGGCAAACATTTTTTCGCACCACTCTCTGTGTGTGTGTGTGTGTGTGTGTGCGCGCGCGCGTACACACACACCCAGTAATGTTTCTGTGTGTGTGTGATAGTAATGCATCAGATTCATATCACGCTTTTCATGGACTCAAAATACGCTGTACAATGGATACATTATTCATTCACTCCACAAACATTGATAGTGGTAAGCTACTACTGTAGCCGCAGTTGCCCTGGAGCAGCCTGATGGAAACATGGCTGCCAATCCACGCCAACGGCCTCTCCGACCACTACCGAACATTTATACACATTCATACCCAGTGTTATGGACACTGGAGGCAAGGAGGGTAAAGTGTCTTGTCTAGGAACACAACGGCAGAATGCCTGAGGAGAGCAGGATTCAAACTGCCAACTCTCCGGTTATTGGACAACCCGCTGTATCTCTTGAACCACTGCTGTCCCATCCATCTGTATGTGTGTGTGTGTGTTAAGTACCTTCCACAGCATGTGGGACACTTTGTGGTGTAGGGTTGCAGCTATCGATTATTTTACTAATCGAGTAATCGGCGACTCTAATCGAGCGATTAATCGAGTAATTGTACTTTTTAATTTTTATTTTTTTGTATTGATGAAACTTGCATTAACCAACATGTGTGGAAGTTTCTTTCCTAAAGAGGAGCAGTAATTGTACCAAACACTCAATAACCCAGATACACATTTAATAACCCCATTTGCAGTTTGTTGCATTATATTTTGCCTTTAAACTGTGACAACAAAATTGTTGATATACTGTATACCATTAGGTGCCTAGTATTAATGTAGTATTACCAGATAAAATAAAACAGAAATGACAAAAATTTTACTAACGCTTAAGTAAAATAAATAAAATTAAAAATAAAAGTTCAATTTTAGAATGTTTTCTGGAACAAGCCTCAGCTATTTTGAAAAAATATATAAATCAATCAACATAAACAGAACTGTTATACTAAATTACAGCTGATTTGACAGTGCACCACTTTTATAGTAATGTGTACACTACCGTTCAAAAGTTTGGGGTCATCCAGACAATTATTTTGTGTTTTCCATGAAAAGTCACACTTATTTACCACCATGAGTTGTAAAATGAATAGAAAATATAGTCAAGACATTGACAAGGTTAGAAATTATATATATACTGTATATACTGTATATATATGTGTGTGTGTGTGTGTGTGTGTGTGTGTGTGTGTGTGTGTGTATATGTGTGTGTATTATGTATTACATATATATAATATGAACCCTGAGTTTGAAATAAACATTTGAATTTGAAATAATGATTTGTATTTGAAATAATAATTTTTTCCTTCAAACTTTGCTTTCGTCAAAGAATCCTCCATTTGCAGCAATTACAGCATTGCAGACCTAACATGATTGCACAAGGGTTTATCTAATCATCCATTAGCCTTCTGACACAATGAGCAAACACATTGTACCATTAGAACACTGGAGTGATAGTTGCTGGAAATGGGCCTCTATACACCTATGTAGATATTGCACCAAAAACCAGACATTTGCAGCTATAATAGTCATTTACCACATTAGCAATGTATGGAGTGTATTTCTGATTAAAGTTATCTTCATTGAAAAAAAGTGATTTTCTTTCAAAAATAAGGAAATTTCTAAGTGACCCCAAACTTTTGAACCATAGTGTAGCTCTGTGTCAGCTGCATCAAAACAAAGCTATTAATCTGATCACACTTGAAACATCTTTATCCATACAGACCAAAACCAGAGTTTCTTGATGTCATCTTGTGTTTGCTAAATTTGTATGAGAAAATCCTTTAAAGGAGCATGTGGTGGTTTTCATGAGGAAAAGTCAGCATATCAGCACACTCAGAAGTAAGGCTTTCCCTGTGCTTTGAAGCGATATTACCTGCTGTAGAAAACAGATGTTCTGATGGTGTAGACCAGGGGTGCCCAACCTGGGGCTCCTGGAACGTTCAGGTTTCTGTGGGAAATTTTCTCATTTCACTTCTTAATTGGTCCAAAGATCTGCAAATAATTTGCTGTTGTTATGCATGGGTGCAAGGGTGCCTACAGAACACATGCACAACAATGACAAATTATTTGCAAATCTTTGGACCAATTAAGAAGTGAAATTAGAAAATTTCCCACAGAAACCTGAATGTTCCAGGAGCCCCAGGTTGGGCACCCCTCATGTAGATGTTGGTGGAATACACAGCAATGACTTTGCCAGTTTTGACAGTGTAGGACCCGTGCTGCATTTCTTTCCCACTGTGACAATAGATTCTCCTTTTTGGACAGTTGATGTTCTCCAAAGTACATAAGGACCTCACTCTGCACTACTTGATTTAACTGCTGCTGTTCATCCTGCTCATCACTGAAAGACAGAGATAAGACATTGTAAGGACACAATCAGCAAAGAACACAGAATATGCAAATATACAAACGCACAAATTCTTAAGTCTCAAGTTCTAAGATACCTTGCACTGGAGTCTGACAAGTCCAGAAAGTTCTGGAGGAATTGTTTTGCACAGCTGGTGCCTGCATGCATTACTGGGTCCTCTGCTGGAGTCACTGTCAGCAATTGGCCTGTATGACATAAAAATAAAAAATGTATAGAGATACCACTAAGTTCACCAGAAATCGGCTGTCGTATAATAACAGAATAATATTTAGTTTTTGTGAACATGATTAGCAGACTACATCTCCCATCATCCCATATCACCAAACAGGATCATGCTGGTTTCTCTGTCAAAACTCACCTCCTGTTTTCTGACCGATGAAAGAAGGATCCAAAGAGGAGAAAAACAACACAAATATATTTTGAGAGCTGCAGCTGATCCAAGAACTGTTAGTTACTTCCTCCTGGGCACGCTTTGAACACGATGACGTAATTTAATGCAAGTCTGCATTTGTAGTTTTTTAATTTACATATTTTCACAACCTTATACCTTAACAGTTCAACAACAACCTACACCGTTATTTACGTGGAAAAATTATCATTTAAATTGACAAACATATGTGTAACTTGTGGCAAAATTCAATCGGGCTCAAAAGATAATTTCACTCTTGCCATTCATTTCAGTGGAGATTTCTTCTGATTTAAGGTCCCATGTGTGGCAGTAGAGAGGATGTGACTGAGGCTCTCTATAGGAAAATTATACCACAATATAAATTTTGACCTGTAGCTCCCAGCCTTAGGTGTTGACTCTGGCTTCATCTCTCCTTGTGAAGGATTGAGAAAGTAGGAAAATGCTTTAGATGGGTTTGGAATGTAGTTGCACAACTATTGTCAACATGACTAAATCACACAAACTCGCTTTCCTGTTTTAGTATGATCATTAATCACTTATTCAGAAAAAGCCCTGTGTTGTTCTCAATAGAAACTGTATGTCAGTATTTCGATGACGACCATGATTCTGGTCTTTGCAGCGAGGAGGCAGACGAAGAGATGGTTACTCCATCTCCTTCTCCTTCCCCTGAACTGAGGACTCGCTCCCGTTCTTCTACCCAGCCAGAATCGGGAATCAAAAGACTGTAAGTAGCTCTAAACATCCTGCAAACACATCCACATATGTAATCCTTACTCAAGATGAGAAACTTCCCCTCTTGTGTGTTTCAGTTGTTTCAGCCTTATTCGCTAAATGGTGACATACACAGATTTTTAGCAGAAACACCACATTCTCAACAGCCCACTTCCTGTGTTTGTCCAGTCTTTAAAATCAAACAGGCGATAACACAGCAGCTCACACAAACAAATTCCAGCCTGTCCCCTGTGACAGCGAGAGTTCATGGGAGATATCGAGGGCATCTATGGGAGCACAACCAGATACATGCCCTCAAAGCTGTAAAGTATATTTACAGGAAATCAGCTGGTGTTATTAGATGGTAATACTGATATGACAGTGTTTAAGATGAACATGTCACAGTTCTGTTTCATTTTTAACAGTAAAAAATACATTTGCCCTGTATTATTTCTTATTTCAAATATAAGTGACTAACATGAGTAGATTTCTCTGTGGTTTGACTGCAGACAAGTCACAGACATCTTAAAATATTAAAGAAGATTCACAAAACATTCCTTCCTGGATACCTTTTTGCACAAGTAGTATAAAAGCTCAAACTTATACTGAGGAACAGAATTGGAGAAACTGTATCTACTTAGTTATTGTTTTAGTTACTCATGAGGTCAACAATATAAAATTTTTGTCTTGCATTACAGGGAAATATTTTCACACTCCTGTTACATTGCTCAGTTGTGTGTTTGTTTCCAGTGAGTCATCCAATTGTTATATTAAGTCGTCACTCCCAAATTTTAGGGAGAATTAGTGAGGGTGTGTTTGATTTTGATTAAATAACATCTAATTTCACTTATGTTTTTATTTTCTATTTAAAAAAGTAAGATGAGGGTGTCAGAAGTTATAACACTGTTTCTGTACAGCTGAATCACTCAATATTATAGGTGTGGAAATTTCTCAGTTCTAAGATGCATCTAGATGTGGGCTTCTGCAATGATGTAGTATGTTAATAATTGTGCATTGTGGCATATTATTGCTGTTTCCAGCAGTGATGGATCAGTTTATGTCCTCAATGGGAGTGTGAGCAGCATAGCAGTAGCCTGCCTGTTAGCTCAGCCCAACCATGAAAGGAGCACAGTAACAGATGAATGCTAAAAGCTAAGGTTGCAAAGGTCATTTTATGACCTTTTTGTTGATAACCGGTGCATATGCCCAGTTTCATAGTGTAAACTGAAAATGTCCTTAAGAAGTATTGTAATTCTATTCATCATCATCATAGCAGTCTGTCGTGGGCGACAATGACTGTTTCAGATCAGATTCCTCCACACAGCTCTGTCCTTAGCCTTCCGCTGCGTGGAACTCCTGTCTATATCCAACTTCTTCAAGTTTCTTTTTACAGTGTCTTTAAATCTGAGCCTTGGTCTACCCTGATTGCGTTTGCCCTCGCATAACTGTGAGTAGAGTAACTGCCAAGGGAGACACTGGTGGTCCATCCTCTCAACATGTCCGAGCCATCTCAGGTTCATCTGTATTAGCATGTCCTCCACTGATGGTAGACCAGCTCGTTTCAACACTTCTATGTTGGTTATCTTGGCTTTCCATGAGATGTTCATTATGGCTCGAAGGTGTCTCATCATGTACGCGTGGAGTTTCTTTACCTGCACTCTGTAGACAGTCCAAGTTTCAACACCGTACAATAGAGTAGCCAGTACTGTCGCTCTGTACACTTTGCATTTCACACGGATAGACACATGTCGATAGTTCCACAGTCTCTCCCTCAAGTTTCCAAACACAGCGCTCGCTCTTCCCATTCTGAGAGATAGTTCATCCTCCAGCCTAGCATTCTCTGAAACAGTACTCCCTAGGTACTTAAGTCTTGCGCTTGACTAGTGGCTCTGTACCAATGCTGATCTCTTCTGGTAGTGATGTTGATAATTGGAACTTTGGTGGTTGATAAAGGCACTCTGTCTTGTTGATGTTGATTTGGAGGCTGAATTGGCTAGCTGCTCTTGCAAATTTCTCCACTAAAGATTGCATATCTTCCACACTGTGTGCAACTAGAGCACTGTCGTCAGCAAAGAGCATTTCTCTCACTACCTTTATCGATGTCTTACTCTTGGCTTTAAACTGTGCCACATTGAACAAGTCTGCTTCTTTCCTTGTTTGAATGTATACTCCTTCTGAAGTGTCTTTGAAGGCCACCTCAAGCATGGCTGCCAGATATAGCGAGAAGAGTGTAGGCGTCAGCACACAGCCTTATTTCACCCCATTGCTTACTGAAAAGTCTTTAGATACTGAACCACTCATTGCCACATTTGCTTGCATACCTGTATGGAGTGCCTCGATCAGGCTGGCAAACTTCTCGATACAGCCATATTTCTTGAGTACCTGCCAAAGTCCTTGTCACGAAACGGTATCGAAGGCTTTACTGAAGTCTATGAAGACTGCATAAACGGCATGTTCTGTTCGATACACTTTTCTTGAACCTGTTTCAAGCAGAAAATTATGTCCATTGTGCTTCTTCCACTTCTAAAGCCGCACTGGGTTTCTGGTAGTACATTCTGCGAGATGTGTTCATTGAGTCTGTTCATTGATACATGTGAGAGAATCTTACCAACAGTGGCTAGCAGTGATATACCTCAGTAATTTCCACAATCTTTCCTGTCACCTTTCTTGAACAAAGGCACAATACTTGCATCCTTCCAGTCTTGAGGTACTTTCTGGGCATCCCATATCTCTTGGATGAGCTTGTGCAGGCAGTTGGTCAGCTGAACACCACCAAATTTCGACACTTCTGCTGGAATTGCATCCCTTCCTGGAGCTTTACCATCCTGTGTTGTCCTGATAGCTGCCATTAGTTCATCAAAATTTGGTGGTTCATCCAGACTTGATACAGCTGGTCCCTGCACTAGAGCTTCTTTAGCCTCTTCAGTGAGATCGCTAGGGTTGTTTAGTAGTTGGTCAAAGTGAGCTGCAAATCTGTCCAGGATCTTGTCTTTCTCCTGCAAAACTGTTTCACCATCCATAGCCTTTAGTTGGATCAGTCCTCTTGGTTTAGGGCCGTAGATTTCTCTCAGACCTGTGAAGAATGTTTTCATGTCTTTCCCGTCTGCTGCAGTTTGAAGTTCCTCCGCTTTTTCATCCCACCAGTTGGACTTCATCTCTCTGGTGTACTTCTGTAGCTCACTCTGAGCCTTTGAGTATTTCTTCTTCTTCGACCTTGTGTTACACTGTAGGTTTTCCTGCCTAGCTGAGTTCCTCGCTTCTAGTAGTTTCTTCAGATGTTCATCATGCTCATCAAACTGATCTTGATGTTTCCTCTCAGGGTAGCCTAATACATGACTCGCAGTCTGATAAGATAAGATAAGCCTTTATTAGTCCCACAATGGGGAAATTCCAGGATTGCAACAGCACAGGGATAGCAACACTCAGAGCAACAATCAGAAGGCAAGAAAAAAACAAGAACAGCTAGTATACATATGCACATATTACTATATATATACAGTATATATATATACGTATATATACATGTATATATATACAGTATATATACAGTATATATATATATATAGAGAGAGAGAGAGAGAGTGCGGAGCATTGTGGTTGGTGAATGTGCAGCAGAAAGTCTAGCTCTCTCTCCCTCCGCGGGTGCGGCGGGCCAGCTGGATGTCTTTGGGCATGATGGTGGTGACCCTCTTGACGTGGATGGCGCACAGGTTGGTGTCCACGAAGAGACCCACTAGGTAGGCCTTGCTGGCCTCCTGCAGAGCCATGACGGCGGAGCTCTGGAAGCGCAGGTCGGTCTTGAAGTCCTGAGCGATCTCCCTCACCAGGCGCTGGAAGGGCAGCCTACGGATGAGCAGCTCCGTGGATTTCTGGTAACGACAGATCTCTCTCAGAGCCACGGTACCGGGCCTGTAACGGTGAGGCTTCTTCACTCCGCCGGTGGCCGGAGCGCTTTTTCGAGCAGCCTTGGTGGCTAGCTGCTTCCTGGGGGGCTTTTTCCTCCAGTAGATTTACAGGCGGTCTGCTTGGTTCTTGCCATTGCTCTTTACTATTCTGTCTTATATTTCTTGCACGCTGCCTAAACTCCAGCCCGGCACCCGCGTCGTTTTCGCCACAGTTCCTCGGCATGTCGAGCTTCTCCGTTAGCACCGGGTGGCAGTTGGAGCTAGTTAGCCAGCTAGCTAGCTCTTCCCTGCTGTATCATCCCCCGCTGCAAACAGTGGCTCCGTCCGCCGACTTGGGAGACCCTTGGGGCGATCTGTGTGTCCGTGATATATATATAGAGTGAAAGGTGTAGAAAGAAGAAGGAAGATAAGAAAAGGGCAGTTGCAAACGGCAGCCAACTCGTGTGGCGCCGCATTCCTCAGTGTTACCCATTTCTCTTCAATGTCATTCTCTGAGTTGTTGCTGTCCCAATTTTTGAAGTTTTCATCCATTTCCTGTGTAAGTTCTTCCTGCTTCTTTTGGCCTTTCAGTGCACTAGTGTTTAGCTTCCGTGGTGGTTTCGCACCCATCCTGCAGTGCTGTTTTCATCTCCAAATCCTTAATCTAGGTCTCAGCATAACATGATCAGTACCACAGTCCACACCTCTCATTGCTCTGGTGTCCAATACATCCCTTATGTCTCTCTGCCTTACTATGATGTAGTCTAACAAGTGCCAGTGCTTGGATCTTGGGTGCATCCATGTCTTCTTGTGTCCTTGTGCTTAAATAGAGTGTTGGTTATCACAAGGTTGTACTCTGAACATAGTGCAAGTAGAAGTTCTCCATTAGCATTGCATTTGCCTACTCCATGACTGCCTAGCACTCCTTTCCATTTCCCAGTGTCTGAACCAACTCTGGTATTAAAATCTCCAATGAGTATCAGCCTGTCATCAGTCGGTACACGCCTGATAGTCTCACGTAAATCGCTGTAGAACTCTTCTTTCACCTCCTCTGTGTTGGTCATTGTTAGGGCATATACACTGATGAGTGTGGCATACATCTTCCGCTGTAGGGGGAGTCTCATAGTCATTATCCTGTCGTTGATTGGCACTGGTTCCTCATCAAGCATTGCTGCTATCTCCTTTCTAACTGCAAAGCCCACTCCTGTTTCTCGCCTTTCTTGAGTTGATCTCCCACTCCAAAAGAAGATGTACCCATGGTCTTCCAAGCTGTCATATCCAGGCAATTTTGTTTCACTAAGTGCAGCTATGTCTACATTGTACCTGTTCATTTCCAGGACCACAAGCACGGTCTGTCTTTCTGGGCACTGTGATGTTGTTCTGTCCAACAGAGTGCATACATTCCATTCTGCTCCACACAAGGCTGCTGTTTTCCTCTTCTTTTGTCTTCCTGCTCCTAGCTTACTTTTTGCTGCCTGTCGGAGTGTGAACAGATCAGCGCAGAGCTTGTAAGCCCGGGCGACGCCCAAGCCGGTATGAGTTGCTTTCTGATTGACCATTTCATGAAACTGCTTGCAAAGTATTTGAGTACTGCTAGCTTTTGCTGGACTAGCAGCACATTCTTGGCAGATAAGGGTATTATCAGTGGCAAGGACAAGCCAAGACAAACTGACTCCAGTATTTGTTGCAGTGACTGACCAGATGATAGGTTTGTTTATCTCTGCTCTTTGTGTAGTGCATGTCACCATGCACCGACTGGCACAGTCCACCACAGACCTTGCGACAGATGTGTTTATCTGCCAGAATGTCCAGTCTCACCCTGTGTAACTGGGAGTGGTCCACCACAGACCTGTGACAGATATTGTTTTTAGTTCTGCCAGGATGCCCTGTTTCATCCTCCTCGCCCTTGGAAGGGTGGGGATGCCAGTTGAGTCACCGATGGCCCAACCCATGAGACGGGTAGTATCGGTTTTCATGGTTATCTGGTAGCAAGCAAGCCAATGCCTGACTTGACCAAAAGGACATTTTATGACCTTTTTGTTGATAACCGGTGCATATGCCCAGTTTCATAGTGTAAACTGAAAATGTCCTTAAGAAGTATTGTAGTTCTATTAGGTAAGGCTAATTGCTAGTGCTATTGATAGCAAGGGTGTTGGGAGACTTACCAGCAACAAAGAATATTAGATGTCAAGTAAGTGCATAAACACAAGGTATTTTAACTATTATTACAATATATTTTTTCCATTTTATGTATATGTAAACTAGTGCTGGGGATCGATTAAAAAAATATTAACGGCACCCATTTCCAAAAATTAATCTCAATGAATCGTGGCTAAAATAGTTCAATTAGTTAACTAGTTAACTGTGATTAATCGTGGGGGAAACTGGGGGGTAGGGGTGGAGTGAGTGTGGATAGGCACAATCAATCAATCAATCAATCAATCAATCAATCAATCAATCAATCAAAGACTTTATTCCAGACTCAAGGTCCATCAAAAAAAAGTAAAAAAGTAAGAACAAGACAGTTGAAACAATCAAAAAGTTACAAAAAACACTAAGACACTACTGCTAA
The DNA here is from genome assembly GCA_020510985.1 of Pholidichthys leucotaenia. Classification (NCBI taxonomy): domain Eukaryota; kingdom Metazoa; phylum Chordata; class Actinopteri; order Cichliformes; family Pholidichthyidae; genus Pholidichthys; species Pholidichthys leucotaenia. Next base: position 90,163,268 of record CM035850.1, on the reverse strand, counting down.
GAGAAGTACAAAGACAGTACAGACTTTAAAAAGACTTAAAAAGACAACTGTACCAGTGCCTTCTAAACTGTGACTGACAGCGAATAGAACTGAGCTTAATGCTAGACATGACTTGAATGATTTCATTTCTAGATACATCAAGCCGACAGATGAATTTATACATAAGATTCCTTATTACTGCATGCAGAGTATTTACACGTGATGAGACAAATAACTCGGAAGCACTGCACCATCGAGGCTTTTTAAGTAAAATTCTTAAGGCATCATTGTAGGCAACCTGTAATTTCTGCATACTTTGTTTCCTATAATTTATCCATAAATGAGCAGTGTATAAAGGTGTACAATAGGTTTTAAAAAGAACCAGTTTCACCTCATCTGAACAAAAACCAAATCTGCGTGCAAGAATATTTGCTTGCATGTAGATTTTGCAGCGTTGTCTGAAAATATCATCATCATCAGTCATTCTATCATTAATAAAATGTCCCAGATATTTAATTTTATCACTGACAATTAATTCCCTGCCTACCAATTCAAAGACAGGGAATTTCATTAACAAATCTTCTTTAGTGCGGCAAATCAGCACACAACTCTTATTTGTATTATATTTTATGTCATTTTCCTCTCCATAAGCACTACACACTCTTAGTAACTCCTGAAGACCAGCACTACTTGGACTGAGAATAACTAGATCATCAGCATACATAAAATGATTCACTAACTTATTCCCTATTAAACACCCAGTTTTACAGGCATTCAGTTGCTTTGACAACTCATCCATGTAAAGATTAAATAGAATAGGGGACAGTATACTGCGCTGTCTGACACCACTGCTCACACCAAATGGGGATGAATGACTCTTCCCCCATTTCACCAGCATCTTCTGATGTGCGTACCAGTAAATCAGGATACGTACTAAGTACTTGGGAACCCCCCTGTCAATCATTTTCCTAAACAATATCCTGTGATTAACACGATCAAACGCCTTGGAGGCGTCAATAAAACACAGAAAAACTGAATTTTGATTTCTGTACTTATTTATAATTTCTTTTAAAGCATATATGCACAGATCTGTTCCATGATGGGGTTTGAATCCAAATTGATGATCAGTAGATTTGATGAATACATTTAATTTTTCAAACATGATTTTTTCCAGTACTTTAGATATTATATTGGCTATAGCTATGGGCCTGTAATTATCCAGGCTACACAGCTTGCCAGCTTTATCTTTAATGACTGGTACCAACACAACAGACAATAAAGATTCTGGTAACATCCCATGAATCATGAAGCTGGTGAAACAGATTGCAAGAAGAGGAGCAATTCTTGAGCTAGCATATTTAAGATGCTCAGCAGAAATACAGTCTAAACCACTCGCTTTGTTATCTGATAGCTCTCTAATGGCTTTGGTCACTGCATGAGTGTCAATCAGGAGCGAATCGTCCCTTTCTACTTTCCCTACCTTATAAGTTTCATCCTTAGTTGAATTAAATAATGAGTAAAAGTGTTGCCGCCAAAGATCCACAATATTTTCTGTACCTGAAATGCCTTCCAAAGTACAGGGCAAAGACGTTTTACTGTTACTAATCCGTCTAAGCTCCTTCCAAAAATCTGTGACATTCTTATCTAACAATTTCTTGGCCAAGGAATTACTTCTCATTAGCTGCTCATTTTTAGAAATATGACGAATAGCATACTTAAACTTTGCACTTGTACATTTCTTCATCTCAAATTCTGGCCCTTGTCTGGGTCTCCCAGCCACCACCCATGCTTTATATGCTTCCCGAGCTTCAGAATAAGGCACAGCTACGGCCTCATTCCAGCCAGGTCTAACATTATGTGTTTTACGTATTTTCTTATAATAAGGCTTGCTGTCCTTATACAGGGAGTTAACTATAGCATTGTACAAACTACAAAGGTCTTTCTTATGCTCAACAATGCTACAGTTCACATCGCTGCACATTACAGCATCTCTAGGAAGACATATTTTACTCAAGGATTTATCTGCACAGTACACAGTAAGTTTTTTTTTTCTCAACACATACACTTCTTTACCTCAAAATTAAGTTTTAGAACTTGATCAGTCTGCCTGTCATGTCAATCAGCCTTGACTATACCTTGACAGTGCTGCCTTGAGAGCTCTTAATGTGTAAAAATCTGAAGAAAGTCAACATGATATTTGCAGGGGAGTTTTTTTGTTTGTTTTCTTATTTTGTAGCGACAGAAGGTTTGTGGTGTGAGACAGAGGATAAAAGAGTGAGACTCATTCCCAAAGGGTGAGAGTTGGCAACACTGATGTAGGGTTGCTAACTGTACACAGTATCCTAGCCCAATATTTAATGTTGCCTAAACGTACTAATCCAGTGGGAAATATTCAAAAAACATTCTAAACTGCTCATGCCCATTTGATAACGATGTGCTGATAATATAAAATCATAAACTTTAAACATCTTACCCCTTAAAAGTAGCTCAGACACCTATGGACTATATAGTGAACTCAAAATAACAATAAAAATTGAGCTTTTGGACATTGCTTATTTTCTCGGCACCATTAATGACATCATCATGGTGAGACAGTAAAACGTATCAGATTAATGGTGTTAAAAAGTGAATACCTACATGTATTTTGTAGTAAATATATATTAAATTGATTTTACTGTATTAATAAAAATACCTTAAACAAGTTTATGTTGTGATGTGAAGCTCTCTTCTGACTGCTGCTTTGGCTGTGCATTGCATTATTTTTTTTTTTTTGTTACTTGTTTTGTACCCGTAGGTAGATTTGTTTTGCAGTCTGGTGACAAGCCACCAGCTGCCGGTCGCTGCGTGCACAAGCGCCCCGTATCCCTAACCTGCATGTTTTTAGCATGTGGGAGGAAACCGGAGAAATCCCGGAGTAAACCCACGCAACACAGGGAGAACATGCAAACTCCACACAGATCACTGTTGGCCGGGGGCAGGGATCGAACCCACGATCTCACGATCCCCGCGATCCCCCGGCCGAGGGTAAACTGTGCTGCCACAGTGCTAACCATTGCGCCACCGTGCAGCCCATGGGATAGTTTATGGGATATTATGGGATAGTTTGTGCTTTTCAAAACTTGTGGGATATTTTGAGTGCACTAAATAGTGAATGAAATTATTTAAGATTTCGAACAGGGCTACAAAATGGCTGATTCACTGTATAGGACATTATGTCGTGAACGTTTTCAATATAGCTTGCTAGCTTAGTACTAATTGAAAGTTAGCGGTTAGAGCTACACTAGCTGAAGAGATTCATTCTCTGCGATTGTTCATTTTAATATCTAATTAAATGTAATATATGGTCCAGATGTCCACATTGTATGACAGCGATACTCCAGCAAGCTGATTTGAACATTCAGAATTAAATAATTTGTTGAGCTTGCGTCATGCAACACGTGATCCAGGCGGAACGGTTGTACGTTTTAAGTTCCACTATAACAGGAAGTGCCATGGGGGCATTAATTTTGCATTAATAGTTTTTAATCTGTTAATGGAACTACCGTAATTAATTGCATTAACGCATTAATATTCCCAGCACTAATGTAAACAAAATTGTGATGTTATGATGATTGATAAAAATGTAGTCCTGTGTAGTAATACAAGAAAGTGAACTACAGTGAGAATTAACAAAAGATCACAAACTTAGAAGAGTTACATATTTAAGAGGAAAAAACTCATTTTATTATTATTGGCAGACAAGTTTCTAATTATAACTCTGCTGTTTTACCTACAATTTTAAAGCCTGAATATGTTTTGCCCAAAATTACTCATTACATTGTAGATGTTGTCAACCCCTGGTGCAGATGTATATATTTTAGTGTGACTTGATTTAGGTATTTAAAATAGTGACTCCATCATAGAAGTATTACAGTGTATCCATGAGGAATTGTTCCTCATCCTATACAAATGGTCACTGTCATCTTATCTTGGGTTGAAAATGCTTTAAGGAATGACTTCACTTCCATTATAAAGAGTCATATAGAAGTCAGAGGCTGATGTGATCCCCTGTCTCCCCCTTGTCCGTCTTCTTCCTGTCTGTCTCTTCCTGTCTTTGTCTTCACCTCTGTGTAACAGGATCTTCACAGCCATAATGCCGATGGTGGCGGCTGGTTTGATCCCAGATGACCCCACTTTACAGCCAATCAGACGTCTCATGTCGCTTGTATGATTCTAAATTTGGTTGGTTTCAGTCTGTCACTGTCTAACAGCTAACAGCCTCGGTCCCCTGTGCATGTTGAAGGGGCTTTTACTTGCTGTTTCATGCCTTTGTAGCATTCTGATTGGCTGATTGTGGGGTTGTCTAATTGTTGTCATCCAATGGGATGATTGTGGATCATGTAAAAATCAGCCATTCAGAATAGACGAGTATTAGCCTGCTGTTTCATCCTTTCCCCTCCACTGACCAACTACTGCAACTAACAAAAATAACATAACAAAAACAATTTTTTTTATAAGTTGTCTGTGTTTTTTCAACTGATTTAAGACAATTTTGCACCGCTGAATCCGAAAATGACATCCGTTTCTCTCGAGCAGGTCAGGTTTTTATGCTAAGTTGTAAGCAGTTGTACAGTAAATTGAATAGTAGACACTGATAAAGGTATGTACATGTAAATTGAATGTTACGTCATCATTGTTCTAAATTCAAACAATTTCAAGAAATAAAAAAGAATTTTGCATCATATAAAGCGAAAATACCCGTACATGTAAACAAAAACATAAAAAAACATGTGGCCATAGTTCAAAAAGTTGACCTGATTGAGCAAAACCATGTGATTTTTGGATTCAGCACATCAAAATATTCCTAAATCTGCTAAAAAAAACTTAGACAATAAATTTGGTGTTGACCACTGTAATCACATTGATTTTACAGTAAAGCCATTTTGACTTGTAGTTTACAATACATTTTTGAATATTACCTGCCCTAATCAGTTTCTGTGTGTTAATTTTGTGGTTAACATGTTGAAATTTGTTGTGATTGTATATAGTATACCATAAGTCGAGTCTATAAAGGATGGACAGTGCTCCAGGGTTAAAAACAAAAAAAAAAAAGCTGATCAATTGCCTTAAAAGTTAATTAAATTTTATCAAATTACCAGCAGAGGTTGACTATCAGGGTGAAAATAGAAAGCCAGTTTTATAGACTCTATGACCTCGGTTACATGGTCACAGTAACCAGATAACTTTGAATAAACAGATTATGGTAATTATCCGATTTGATGTTTGATGATCCACTGACAGGTGAATTAGAATGTCATTGAAAAAATTTATTAATTTATTTCAGTAATTCAGTTCAAAAAGTGAAACTCATTTTTTTATATAGATTCATTGCTCACAGAGTGATATTGGGCCCTATTTTGATGATCATCCGTGCACTTTTTCAACAGACTTTCCGCCATATTCCAGTGTTTTTGTCAGTTTCTGTCAGCGTATTGTCTGTTTTTTATGCCTTGTGTCACGCCATCAAATTACCAGTAGACAGTGCGTCTGCTATGCGCTCGGAGGAGAGTCATTTCAAAGAGGTGTGGTGGCGCGCAATCTAATGCACATAACTGTTACAGTGCATTCCATGAGAATCCGCTTTTGATCAGGAAAAAGGAGGTCTATTGTCAGAAGGGCATTGTTTAATGATATTTCAGTGGCATGTTTTGAAATCGCGCAGCTCCAGAGCTCACAGGGAGCATGCGCTGATCTTATTTTAATGGAGAGAGTTGTAACGGTCATCATGTAATCGCCCATCATTTTAATTATTTGATGATCACACACTATTTTTTTTTTATTCCATCTAGACTCTCATTTTAATTGCGGACTTACCGTTGGAGTCTATAGATTAGGCATTAATGTAGGATTTTATTTTTTTTTTTAGGGGAATTAATGAATGAACAGGCAGTGTGATGTGCAACACTGGGGGGAGGCGTGCCAGTCTGATGATTTGTATTACATTCACATTTTCATTTTCATCACAGACTTATTAGGAATTAATGTGTTTATATTTAGGGGAATAAATGAATGAACAAGGAGTGTGCAGTGTTTTACTTTTCACTATAACGCCCCACAGAGACAGGAGATGCGTCCACACATCTGCCTTGGCTGCGTGTCCCGGGTTTCCAACTGGCGCCCACACCATGCCTAGGGTTGCTATTCTCCACCACCAAGCTCCCCAACTGCCATCCCGTTGGGGGCCGGCAGAAGCCGTCGAAAGCGGGCTTGTTTCGTGGCCGGGGTCAGGGCCAGATCTCCTCGATGGCACCATGCAACTTCCATGCCATCGTTAATGAAAGTTCATGAAAATTAATGAAAGTTTATGCAAGTTTGCACAGCCATCATCCTCTTTTCCTAAAGTTTCAAGCCCATTCCTGTGTGTTGCATCCATGCGCACACATTAAACTATTCAGCTGATTTTTCAGTCCATCCTTCAGTGTTTGTTCATTCTGACATAACTAACTGGGCATCAACTGTGATTGATGTCTTCCTTATTACCAAACAGCATTACTATCGTGTGTATTTTGGCTCACACATGGGCTTTTGTCAGCGCAAAACCCGTCTTAAACTGTCATGATTACAGTTCACTTTAGATAATGTGCCTCTTTGCATTAAAGGGATGGGAAGGAGCGCTTTGGATTGGATCATCCAAAACACACCTCTGAATGATTAGACCTGCCTCTTTGTGTCATGCGCTGGTGGAAAGTTTGTTTTTATGCCGTTGTGATAAGGAAATGAACTTGGAAATGCCCATAAAAGCGTTCTGCGTCAGTGACAACTGATCAGTCGACCCCGTTGTTGTAATACGGCCCATTGTACTTCAAGTGTTTATTTCTTTTAATTTTGATGATACAGCTAATGAAAATCCAAAATTCACTTTCTCAAAAAATTAGAATATTATATAAGATCAATTTTTTAAAGTGGAATTTTAATGGAAATGTTGGCCGACTGAAAAGTATGTTCATGTATGCACTCAATACATGGTCAGGGCTTCTTTTGCATGAATCGCTGCGTCAATGCAATGTAACATGAAGGCGATCAGCCTGTGTTACTGCTGAGGTGTTATGGAAGCCCAGGTTGTTTTGATAGGGGCCTTCAGCTCGTCTGCATTGTTAAGTCTGGTGTCTCTCATCTTCCTTTTGACAATACCTCGTAGATTCTCAATGGGGTTTAGGTCAGGAGAGTTTGCTGGCCAATCAAGTACAGTGATACCATGGTCATTAAACCAGGTTATGATGCTTTTGGCAGTGTGGGCAGGTGACAAGCCCTGCTGGAAAATGAAATCAGCATCTCCATAAAGCTGGTCAGCAGAGGGAAGCATGAAGTGCTCTCACATTTCCTGGTAGATGGCTGCACTGACTTTGGACTTGATAAAACACTGTGGACCAACACGAGCAGATGACATGGCTCCCCAAATCAGGTGCCAAATCCCGTCATTTGGAAATCAAGGTCCCTGAGTCTGGAGGAAGAGTGGAGAGATGCAGAATCCAAGTTGCTTGAGGTCCAGTGTGAAGTTTCCACAGTCAGTGATGATTTGGAAAGCCATGTCATCTGCTGATGTTGGTTGATGATATTCTAATTTACTGAGATGCACCTGTACACACACTGAATAATAGATAATTGGGCAATAAACTACCTGAGTTAATGTGATTTTTCATAACCTGATGATGGGCTTTATCTGATTATTCCATTTACATGACTACTTAAATGATCAGATAATGGCAGAAAGCCGATTGTGATCAGTTTGATAGTGTGCATGTAAACATGGCCATTGTCTCACTTTATTTATGACCTAAATGTTTCCATAGTTAGCTTATGGTCTTCAATTGCTGGATTTTTGTATTATTGAATATAATGGGATTTTTATTTTAGAAATGATGTTTCCTTCTTAAGTCAAAAGGATCAGTATAGTAGATGATGATGTACAAGGGGAGGCTGAAAAGTTCATAGTGGTCAAATCTGACCAAATTTGGTTTATTCGTTCATTCATCGTCTTCCGCTTAAAGCGTACCTGTGGTGGTCGTGAAAAAAAAGATATTATATTGAGCCCCTGTCTCACGTTCTAGTTCAAGTTTAAGTTGAAATTCACGTTCAAAGCAATTTGATATAAATCCATTGCTGATCTGCTGGTTCAGCTATGTCAGCAAAACATGGGTACAGCCATACTAGCGGCTACAGGGACTTCCAGGACGCTTCCTGTGATGTAATTTCGTTGACACCGCGATCTGGATCAGTATTGGCTGAGCCTCGAGTACCCGGATGTGGAGCGGCTTCGGGGATATTCAAATTCAAACGTTTATTTCAAACTCAGGGTTCATATTAAATGCAGAACTAAAACGAGTAGAAAATAAATAAATAAATGTTTAAATTCAGCGAGCCGTCTTTTCTGATCTGAGCTCGTAAATGACGATTATAAAACTGCAATCTGAGTACCCGGATGTGCAGCGGCTTCGGGGATATTATACAGAGCAGCAGACACTCGGTGCTCTTGTAAAAACAAAAACATACAATGCGATATGGATATCGCAACATGGCGGAATGTAAAGCCTTTGGATGTCTGAATAATAAGCGAAAAAAACAAAGAAACACTTTTTTTGTGTACCCAAACCCAGCTCACCTTGTCAGAAGATCGGAGCGGAAACAGGGCACAGACGAATAATTTCAGACGAAATTGCGTTGTGTGTGAGGACCACTTCGTCACTTGAACCCTCAGAAGACCTTTCTGGCTCAAACCTGTAGCCATGTTGGACAAATTCTTCCTCAGAGTCCGACAATTCAGCCATAATAGAATAAAAACACTCACAACAGCACCTTAGTCTCTCATACAGGCGGAGCATTGACTGTTGAGTATCAACGAAGTGACGTCACATCCGCATGTGTCATGGCTGCGCCCACAGTTTTCATTGGCTGCCCATGGCCAAGGTCCTATTTGAATATACATATATTCATACATATATACATATATGTATGAATATACATATAATATACATATAATGTATGTCTGGTGGTATATGGCTGGCAAAAATTATTTACCAAAATAAGAAATACTTTTTCATAATGTTTTCAAGTCAAATGCGTCTTCACGACCACCACAGGTACGCTTTAATCCTTTTCGGGTCGTGGAGGGGCTGGAACCTATCCCACCATCTTTGGGCAAGAGGCAGGGTACACCCTGGACAGATCACCAGTCCATCGCAGGGCCAACACAGAGAGACAGACAACCATTCACTCTCACAGTCATACCTAAGGACAATTTAGTCCCCAGTTTGATGCCAATTAACCTAACTTGCATATATTTGGCATATGGGAGGAAACCGGAGAAATCCCGGAGTAAACCCACACAGACACGGGGAGAACATGCAAACTCCACACAGATCACTGTTGATCGGGGGCTGGGATCGAACCCAGGATCCCCCGGCCAAAGGTGAGTTGCTGTGCTGCCGCAGTCCTAACTACTCCGCCACCGTGCCGCCCCCAAATTTGGTTTACAGTGATCCCTCACTTATCGCGGTTAATGGGTTCCAGAACCGACCGCGAAAAGTGAAAAACCGCGAAGTAGCGTCACCCCTAATGACGTCATCCATAAATAATACGTACGTTCATTCTCTCACTCTCTCTCTCTCATATGATACGTTTGTGTGTGTGTGTGTGTACGTGTACATACATACGTAGATGTAAATAAAGTGTACATAAATATGTTTTTAGAACTCTTTTATTCTTATAACAAGATACGTAACTCAAGATGAAAATGATTTACTGCACAGGTTAATGAGAGCTTTACTGCTCCTCAGGTGACGCCTCATCGTCAGGTGCTAGAGGCGCAGGATCATCGAGGGCAGCTTCCGATAGAGCTGGAGAAGCTGCAGGAGGCGGCGTAGTGGCTCGACGGGAAGACTATTTCGCACAAAATGGCACAAGAGAACAGCAAAAAGTTCCACGCGGCGAGACTAAAAGTAACACAAGCGATAAAGAGCAATGAATGCGGTCTTCCTTCCCTTCATGGGCGCTCGGCAGGGAGAGGAGGTGGGTGAAACGTCTCGGCCAATCAGCTTGCGGGGTGAAACGTCTCGGCCAATCAGCTTGCGAGACTTCCGAGCCGAGCCAACACGAGAACAGCGAACAGAGAGGTGGATTTTTTGAGTTGTGCGGCTCTCCGTGTTGATACCTGATGGTCTAATGTAGTCTCCCTGCCTTCTGCTAGCGCCCGCCCATTATTTCTCAATTTTGAATTTTTGATGAATATTTTTGAAAAATCCGCGATGCACTGAGGGCGCGAAAGGTGAAGCGCGAAGTAGCGAGGGATCACTGTATTTTTCAACATATTCTCCCCTTCAGTCCACACACTTCTTCTATCGGTGTTGCAGCACTTGGATCCCTGCGGTTGAAAAATAAACATTTGGTCAAATTTGACCATGAACTTTTCAGCCTATGAACTTTTCAGCCCCCCCTCATAGAAGTGGCCTATATTCACACAGACTGTGTTTACATGCACACCATATTCTAGTGAAGACAATATTCTAGTATTATCTAGTATCTAGTATTATTCTAATATTCTAATAAGGTGCAGCAGCAACAGAAATATTCCTGTTTACAGGGTAATCAGAATCTTTTGAATTGTAATGGTGTTGCCAGTTTTTGCCTAGTAGACAGCAACTGTATCCATGGAACAAGCCCAGAAACAAGCAGCGGAAGAAAACATTTATGTATCTTTGTACTGACAAAGTAAATATGCATATATAGTGGTGTGAAAAAGTGTTTGCTCTCTTCCCGATTTCTCATTTTTTTGTGTGTTTGTCATACTTAAATGTTTCAAATCATCAAACAAATTTAAATATTAGACAAAGATAACACAAGTAAACACAAAATGCAGTTTGTAAATGAAGGTGTTTTTAAGGGGGAAAAAAATCCAAAGCTACATGGCCCTGTCTGAAAAAGTGATTGCCCCTTAAACCTAATAACTGGTTGGGCCGACTGAAATGCGGCCCATCATCTGCAAGGAGCAGCAACATCTGCAATCAAGCATTTGCGATAACTGGCAATGAGTCTTTTACAGCGCTGTGGAGGAATTTTGGCCCTCTCATCTTTGCAGAATTGTTGTAATTCAGCCACATTGGAGGGTTTTCAAGCATGAACCACCTTTTTAAGGTCATGCCGCAGCATCTCAGTCGAATTCAGGTCAGGACTTTGACTAGGCCACTCCAAAGTCTTCATTTTGTTTTTTTTTAAGCCATTCAGAGGTGAACTTGCTGGTGCAAGTGCGCTTCAGCTTGAGGTCACGAACAGATGGATGGACAGTCCTCTTCAGGATTTTTTGGTAAACAGCAGAAGTCTGCCCAGTCTCTTTCTTATGGTGGAGTCATGAACACTGACCTTAACTGAGGCAAGTGAGGCCTGCAGTTCTTTGGATGTTGTTGTGGGATCTTTTGTGGCCTCTTGGATGAGTCATTGCTGCGTTCTTGGGGTAATTTTGGTCGGCCGGCCACTCCTGGGAAGGTTCACCACTGTTCCATGTTTTCACCATTTGTGGATAATGGCTCTCACTGTGGTTCGCTGGAGTCCCAAAGCTTTAGAAATGGCTTTATAACTTTTCCAGACTGATAGATCTCAGTTACTTTGTTTCTCATTTGTTCCTGAATTTCTTTAGATCGCAGCATGATGTCTAGCTTTTGAGGATCTTTTGGTTTACTTCACTTTGTCAGGCAAGTCCTATTTAAGTGATTTCCTGATTGAGAACAGGTGTGACAGTAATCAGGCCGGGGTGTGGGTTGAGAAATTGAGCTCAGCTTTACAAAGATGTGATAAACCACAGTTAATTTATGTTTTAATGGGGGTGGGGGGGAGACAGTCACGTTTTCACACAGGGTTTGGATTTTTTTTACCCTTAATAATAAACACCTTCATTTAAAAACTGCATTTTGTGTTTACTTGTGTTATCTTTGTCTAATATTTAAATTTGTTTGATATCTGAAACATTTAAGTGTGACAAACATACAAAAAATGAGAAATCAGGAAGGGGGCAAACACTTTTTCATACCACTGTAGGTAACACTAAATGAAAATTAAAACTTCTTTAGATATATAGTTCAACCTAGTAGCATAGTTGAAATATATGGGGGGGGGGGGTAATTTATTAAATTCCTTTCCCAGTAAATTCCTTTCCCAGTAAAATAATCTGACAACTATATATTTTAACAACAAATAAATAGTATCCATCCATCTTCTTACACTTTTCCGGAGGTCCGGGTCGCTTAGGCAGCAGTTCAAGCAGAGAAACCCAGACTTCCTTCTCCCCGGCCACCTACTTCAGCTCTTCAGAGAGGATACCAACACATTCCCAGGCCAGCTGGGATGCATAGTCTCTCCAGCGAGTCCTGGGTCTGCCCCAGGGTCTCCTCCCAGAGGGACGTGCCCGGAACACCTCAAGTGGGAGGCGTCCAGGAGGCATCCTGATCAGATGCCCAAACCACCTCAACTGGTTCTTTTCGTTGTGGAGGAGCAGCGGTTCTACTCTGAGCCTCTCCCAGATGACTGAGCTCCTCACCCTATTTCTAAGGGTGAGTCCAGCAATCCTACGGAGAAAGCTCATTCCGGCCACTTGTATCTGTGATCTCATTCTTTCTGTCATTACCCAAAGCTCATGACCATAGGTGAGGGTAGGAACACAGATTAAATGGCAAATCAGCAGCGCCGCACAACAGCTCAGCTCCCTCTTCACCTCGACAGACTGGTATAACATCCATATCACTGCAGATGCAGCTCCAATCTATCTGTCAATCTACCGTTCCATTCTCTTCTCACGCGTGAATCAGACCCTGAGATACTTCAACTCCTCCACTTGGGGCAGGAGCTCCTCCCCAACCCGGAGAGGACAATCCACCCTTTTCCGGCTGAGCACCATGGACTCAGTGCCATAGATTATTTAATTAAATATGCTTTTAAATATGATTCTAGATTTGAATTAACACATTTAAAGAAATAATGATATATTTCATAAATGTTTTATGTGTTTATCTTTAAATTTAAATAATTAAGACAGAGTAAATTAATGCAACATTTAAATAATTGAATTTATGTATTTATTTTTTATTTCATATTTTAAATAATTAATGATCCATCTATCCATCTATCTTCTGCCACTAATTAATAATCCATTTAATACATTATTTGATGTTTGTCTGTTTAACTTTGGCACTTCTGGCCCTCGATACACATAAGCCTGTCTAAATTATAAAGCAAACACAAAGTACAACTTCAGACTGTTCATATTTGTAAGAGAATTTCTTGAGAAAATAAGTAAGTAAAAAGCCTATAGGTGCAGAAAATAAGCAGGACTCACAACTGTGACGGATAACTGAGGGGAAAAAATGCTGTGAAAACTAGTGGGTGAGTGGGTGTCCCGTGTCAGTTCCTCTGCTGACTTGTCTGATTTTGTTTAAAAAACAGACAGCCAATGTTGAAATGTGCAGATCGAGTCTTTTTGAGCAGGACAATGGGGCGCATAATGGCAGTTACGTCCATCTTTTGTAAACAGCCTATGGTAACTAGATTTTTTTAACCAAATGAAAACAAATTCTCAACATAGGAACTGTTAGATAAAAATGACAGTCAAATATGTAACATACTGTAAATGCACTCATTTACAGTGCTGTGCAAAAGTATTTGCCCCATTCCTGATTTCTTATATTTTTCCTTATTTATCACATTTAAATGTTTCAGATCATCAAAAATTTTTAATTTTAGACAAAGATAACCCAAGTAAATACAAAATGCTGTTTTTAAATGATGATTATCACATTATAATGCAAGGATTCTCTGTGTGTTGTTCTGTTTGTTCCTTGCATATCTCTTGAACAGTTTGTCAAACTGACCTCAGATCTGATACGTGCTTTGTTGAGGTTACGAGGGTGTGCATCCCTGAATTCCAGCCTCCCCGGGTATGTGGAAGTTTAGGAGGGGAAATCTTTAATGAACATCCATAGGGTAGCTATTAAATGAACACAGAGGTGGCAAAGGTATAACCTCTGGGAGTGGGGGCTGAAGTTCACAGGGCAGGCTCTGGAGGCCGGTGGGATAAAATGATTAAAATTTGATCCCAATCCGAGCTCCAGAACTGGGTTTTCCTTAGAAGACCTTATAAGGAGTTGTTTAGAACTCCTAACCTCAGAATCCTTATAAGGAGTTCTTCCAAGGAGTTCTGAACAACTCCTTATAAGGTGTTTTTCAGTTCAGCGGGAAATGAACAACTCCTTTTATGGTCATGTGACCAGGCACTGCACTAGTATTTATTAAGGGAAAAAAGCTATCCAAACCTCCCTGGCCTGATGTGGAAAAAATAATTGCCCCCTAAACCTAATAACTGGTTGTGCCACCCTATGGCAACAACTGCAGTTAAGCATTTGTGTTAACTGGCAATGAGTCTTTTACATTGCTGTTGAGGAATTTTGGCCCACTCTTCTTTGCAGAATTTTTTAATTCAGTCACATTAGAGGGCTTGAGCTTGAGGTCACAATTTTCTGGGCAAGAGCAAAATTCATGGTTCCATAAATTACAGCAAGTCATCCAGGTCCTGAAAAAGCAAAGCAGCCCCAGACCATCACACTACCACCACGTTTGACTGTTGGTATGTTCTTTTTATGAAATGCTGTGTTAGTTTTTAGGCCAGATGTAACAAGGTGCCATCCATCCATCTTCTTTTGCTTAATCCTTTTCGGATAGTGGGGGGCTGGAGCCTATCCCAGCTGTAACAAGATGCACGCTTTCCAGAAAGTTCATCTTTTGTCTCCTCAGTCCACAGAATATTTTTCCAAAGGTCTTGGGGATCATAAAGATGTTTTTTGGCAAATGTGAGATGAACCTTTGTGTTCTTTTTGGTCAGCAGTGATTTTTGCCTTGGAACTCTCTCATGGTTGCCATTTTTGCCCGATCTCTTGTTGTTGAATCATGGACCAGTGTCCAGACTGAAGCCTGCAGTTCTTTAGATGTTGTTCTTGGTTATTGTTTCTCATTTGTTCTTGAATTTCTTTAGACCGCAGCATGATGTGTTGCTTTTTGAGATCTTTTAGCCTACTTCACTTTGTCAGGCAGGTTCTTTTTAAGTGATTTCTTGATTCAACAGGTTTGGCAGTAATCAGGCTTGGGTGTGCATTTATCTTCAGTAAACTAGTCTAGTGGCTAGGAGGGGTTACCATGCACCCCCCGGAAATCAACTTTTAACCAGCATTTCTGGAATGCTCTGGATAAGCTGTTAACGAAATGCCTTGTTCCCAAGCTTGCAAAATGTCCCATGTGACTTTTTTATGCTAATTTTATGTAAATTATGTGACGTACTGTGACACAAAGTAACAGGTGTTTTGGAAGCTTCCACTTGCCGTCAGTGACTGCACAACACAAATCTTGACCAATGGAGAAAACCAGCCGACCCACCTTTTCACTTGTCTGGATTCCCTCTTTTTCTGACATTACAATGTTGAGGAATCGTGCTAGCTCTGGAGGCAGGATAGCTTCAGAACTGAGCTCTACGTCATCAGCTGTCGGTGGCCATGGTAATTCTTTGGCCTGCTTGTAGGCATTTAAGATAATGCCCCGAAGAAGAAATGCCACGTCCTGGAGTTTGTCTTTATTTCCTAGAGTATAAGCTCGGGAGAGAGCATCAGAGATCGCGAGTTTTGAACTGTAAACAAGCCAGAATGATAGAGCGCCACAAGTGTCCTGTTGGACTTTCGTGAAGCAGACATCCTTGATGATCAGATCATTCTGTAAACGTTTCATTAGTTTCTCAGATCGGTAGCTGTCGATCTCGTACCCATTTCGAACCAGCTCATTGACATAGAGAAGACGCAGATCGTGCATACGAATAACTTCATTCTGCAGAACAACACGAATTTTGACATTCTCCAGTACCAAAGAAAACGCCTTTTCGTGGGCGCAAGACATCAAAGTATCCTTGGCTTCACTGATCCTAAGAATACTACGCTCATAATTGGCGAACGCTGTACGGAATGACGCCAGGCATGACGGATGGTGCTTGGCTTCTGCAGCGAAAAAGTCTACGTCTTTTACTAGAGCATGAAGACAGCTAAGGCCCATTTTCTCGGGGCGAGACGCAATATGTTGCCATGCATTTTCTTTATTCTTCCAAGAGGGAAAGGGGATCGTTCTTTCGGTTTTGCGGTCACGCCCTTTAATCTCTACCTTTTCACAGAAAATACACTCCTCTGGGAATATGGGACCAGTGGTTCCAGCAGACGACAGTCGGCATTTGATGCGTTGAGGCTGAGAACTCGAGCTAGATGGCTCAGAGTCTTCGATTTCTAGGCGATCAAGGTTTCTGATGAATCGAACATAGCACTGGCGGTGGTATCCTATTAATTCTAAATCATCTGGAAGAGTTTCTGGGATTTTATTGCAGACTAACTCCATCCGATACGGCGAGTTGTTGGACTGACGGAGACGTTTACTTCGGATTTCGTGGAGCTGGTGCAGTTTCTCAGAAACTGTCCCTTTTATTTGAGTAAAGGGAGTAAAGGAGCCATGATCTTTGATAGAAGGCTCATGGAGGATGCATGTCGTAGGTCGAGCTCGTTTTCGATTTGACATGTCTGGTAAATATTACAATTCTATCCCATCTGTCTACGTGGAAAAGAAAAATATGCTGTGAAATGTTGAAAAATCATCAATTGAAAATGATTTCAAACTACTGTCCGCCAATTTGTTTTTATCACGTTTGCAAAAGCTAAATAACAATTCAATACTGGACTTCCGGTTATGGCTGCCACGTAAGACGGACGTGTTTCACTCTGCTCTGCTCCTGGAGAAAAAAATCGGCAAATAACTCTCTCATTTGGGACAGAACGTATCCCAGCGTTTGGGCGAGGATATGTCGGCGAAGCCTAAGGCTGGAAAACCAGGTAAAGGAAAAAGCGAGCCGCCGAAACAGTCCAAATTAACGGACTTTCAGGTCTGTGACGCAGCAAACAAAACTCCATATATGGCGGAGGAGGCTGGCAACGGTGCGATTTCTGCGGGGAGCGGCGCAGATGCGCTGATGGCTGCCATGAGTTCAATGAGAGCGGACTTTTCCTCTAGATTTGATGGGATTATGACAGCGTTGGAAGGAATAAGAAAGGAATTGGGTGACTGTGTAGAACGAACGGCGCAGATGGAGCTCCGTCTCGCTAGTGCTGAAGATGACGTCACCCGTCTTCAATTAAAGGTGCGCACTTTGGAAAAAAAAAAATAAATGTCTAGAAGATAATATTTTGGATTTGGAATCTCGGTCGAGACAGAATAACTTGAGGCTGGTGGGTCTTCCAGAGGAATCAGAAGGTCGGGACGTATATTCCTTTCTGGAAAAGTGGATTCCGGAGGTGCTGGGCAGCGAGGAGTTGCAATCAGCAGTGGTTCTGGAAAAAGCACATCGTATTGGCCCACGGAGAGATAAGGGACCGCCGAGGACCTTAATTATGAAGTTTCTTAGCAACAGAGACAGGATGAAGATCTTCAACGCTGCACGAGCTAAAGGAGAGATTAAACACCAGGATCAGCAGGTGCGGTTCTACCCAGATTTGGCCACAGGAATCCAACAATTGAGGAAGCAGTTTGATCCCATACGTAAGGAGCTGCGCAACCTTGGGATTCGTCATGGTGTAATCTATCCTGCGAGACTGCTGACCACGTATGAGGGCAGAACCCACATCTTCAAGACCCCAGAGGAGGCGCAGGAGTTCATCAAGAAGATCAAAGAAGAAGAAGAGACTGGTGGGAGCTAAGCATGAACAAAATATAAGGTAGAATAATTAAGCATTTGCACAGGCATCTGACTGACTTGAAGTAAACAGCAAGTTTACAAAATATAGATTGTATTATATATTAAAAAAAAAACAAAAACAAAACAAACAAAAAAAACTATGATGTACAAAGTTGTTAAAAATTTTGGAGTTAAGTTGGAAAACTACAGAGGAGAGTTAATGTTACGTCATTAAAAGCAGTAGAGTTAGGGTGATTGGGAGAATGAAGAAGGAGTGGCTTAGGCTGTTCCCCGTGGCTGTGGAACGGTCGATGGCTATATCGGGAGACGGAATTTTTCTTTTGATTTTGGGGGGTTCGCCACAAGTGTGGGAAGGGGGAATTTGTTTGTGTGTAGTTTGTAGGATGAATGTTCAACCACTCATGTTTTTGCTTCTCTGTATGAGCATGTTTACACTGCAAGGTAATCCCAAACTCTCTATTGATCATAAACCAAAGTGTTAATCTTAATTTAACTTCATGGAATTGCAGAGGTCTACAAAATTTAAAAAACTTAAACAAGTTATGAATAAAATAAAAGACATGGGTTCAAAAATTGTGTTTTTACAAGAAACTCATCTAATAGAGGAGGATATAAAAAGAATTAGGAGTAGATGGCAAGGAAGTGTATTCACCTCATCATTTTCATCCCGGGCCAGGGGAGTTATGACTCTCATACATAAATCAGTCCCTTTTCAAGTGAAAAATGTAATTGGAGACAAACTTGGAAGATATGTAATCATTCAAGGTTCTTTGCTATTAGAAAATATAAATCTTGTGAACTTATATGGTCCCAATATAGATGATCAAAAGTTCTTTGCTAATTTATTTCTTATTTTATCATCACTTACAGGGCAACATATAATAGCAGGGGATTTTAATTGTACATTGAATCCAGGTATAGATAGATCAACAGGACTGGATTGTACGCACAATGGATGTAGGATGACTATTAATCATTTTATGAAAGAATTGAGATTGTTAGATATATGGAGAGAAATGAAACCACAAGTTAAAGCCTATTCTTGTTGTTCCAGTACCTACAAGACATTCTCACGTATTGATTATTTTTTGATTTCCACAGAATTAAGATCCAAGATTCAAAACTGCTTTTATGATAACATCGTGATCTCTGATCATGCACCCTGTTGTCTAATATATGTAGATAAAAAATTGACAAAGGAATCAGGTAGATGGCAATTTCAGCATAAATGGCTTCAGGATGAGGAATTTGTCAAGTATATAGAAAAACAGATAGACGAGTACTTTGACATCAATACTACACAAACATCAGCATGTGTAAAGTGGGAAGCTTTCAAAGCTTTTATTAGGGGACATATTATTAGTTATACAGGATCAAAATCTAAGAAGACTCGAGAGGAGAGAGCTAAATTGGAACATAAAATGAAAAGTCTTCAGGAAAAAGTGTATGCAGGAAGTGATCCAAGGTTGGAGAATGAATTACTGATTTTGAGAGCTGAATACGACAAAAAATCAGCGAATAGAGCTGCCTCGAGTCTTCTAAGATTGAAACAATCTTTTTATGAACAAGGTGAAAAATCAGGAAAATTATTGGCATGGCAGATTAAACAATTAGAAATTAAAACACCAATTACTAGTATTATAAGTAAGGGACAGGTAGTTATAGATCCTTTAGAAATTAACAGAGCCTTTAGAGATTACTATGAAAAATTATATGATACTAAAAATGAATTTGATTTAACAAAACTAAATGGGTTTTTGAACGAACTATCTATACCGTGTATTCCAAATGAAAACAGGGAGATATTGGAGTCTAAAATTAGTCAAGAAGAAGTTGGGCTAGCCATTGATAATATGAAATCAGGAAAAAGTGCAGGACCAGATGGTCTTCCAGTTGACCTTTATAAGAAATTTAAGAATAAATTAATAAAACCTTTTTTGGAAATGGTTTTAGAAGCATTTCAAAATAATAATTTACCATCATACATAAATAATGCCTTAATTATACTGCTGCCAAAACCAGGTAAGCCCTCTAATAAATGTGAAAATATGAGACCAATAAGCCTATTAAACGCCGACCTTAAGATAATCTGTAAAATTTTAGCAAGACGAATACAAGAAATTTTACCAAATATTATTAATCGAGATCAGAATGGCTTTATAAAGGGAAGACAAGGCTTCCATAATGTAAGAAGACTATTTAATATTATTTATTTTAATAAAGAAGCACCGGATACAGCTCTCCTATCACTGGACGCCGAAAAGGCCTTTGATAGAGTCGAATGGCCCTTTCTTTTTGAAGTCCTACAAAGGTTTGGACTTGGAAATAATTTCATAAAATGGGTTCAAATAATATACAATAATGCTACAGCAGAAATCCTAACAAATAACAATATTTCAAAACCAATAAAAATCAATAGAGGATGTCGACAAGGCTGTCCACTTTCACCTTTACTGTTTACTATGGCAATTGAACCTTTAGCGATAGCGATACGTTTACATTCACAAATATATGGAATTAAAGTTGGACCAACAGAACATAAAATCTCCCTGTACGCCGATGACATAATTTTGTTTATGTCGAATCTAAAAAAATCAATTCCAACCTTGTTGAATTTAATAAAGAATTTTGGGGAAATATCAGGATATAAAATAAATAAAACTAAATCTTCAATATTAATGCTAAATGAGACCCAGAGAAATTACCCAGCCCCTGAGGTAAATCAATTCAATGTTGTAAATCAGTTTAAATATTTAGGAATCCAAATTGTGCCTAAGCTAGAATCAGTCGCCAGTGTCAACTATGAAGCCTTAATGACAGATATTAATGAGTTACTTCAGAGATGGATGTCACTACCAATGTCGATGATCGGGAGAATCAATATACTTAAAAGTAATATTTTACCTAAAATACTTTATTTATTTCAATACATTCCCTTATCACCACCTTTAGATTTATTCTCAAGAATAAAAAAAAAGTTAGTGGAATTTATATGGAACAACAGGAGGGCTAGATTACGTCTGTCTTTATTATATTTACCATTTGATCTTGGAGGTCTGAAATGTCCAAATTTTATGTTGTATTATTGGTCGGCACAACTGAGGTCTATGACATATTATTTTTCATCAAATGATCTCCCTCACTGGACTGAAATGGAATCATACAATTTACCTTTACCTCTTCCCATATTCATATACTCAGATTCGGCAAAAAAATTACAAAAACAAGTTAAAAATCCATTTGTAAAGCATATGATCAAAATATGGTGTGAAGCTAAAAACTATTTAAAAGAACCACAGTTACTGTCACAATTTAGTCCAATATGGGGTAATCAATATTTTAAACCAGGGAGAGCGGACGCTGTATTTAAAGTATGGAATTTAAAAGGGATACAAAAGATTCAGGATTTATATTTGCCAAGTGCAGATAACATAATGTCTTTTGAAGAGCTGAGGATCAAATTTAATCTCAATAGAACACATTTTTTTAAATATCTTCAACTTAGAAACTTTATTCGATCAAATCAAAATAAAGCTCTCACTCGACCTATTTATTCATCCTTGGAAAAAATGATGATGAAAGATAGTAAAAGAAAGGGTATTATTTCAGAGTTTTATAACTCATTGACACTATCTTCAAGTGAAAATTCACTGAAAAGATTAAACTACTGGAAAGAAGATCTGCAAACTGAAATTTCAGAGGAACAATGGGAATTGGCTTGTACAGAAGCTCAAACCAAATCAATAAATGTACGCCTTAAATTGATACATTTCAAATGGTTAATGCGGATGTATGTTACACCGGAGGAGTTAAATAAATATAACAAAAATATACCAGATACATGCACAAAATGCATGGAAAGTAAAGGAACTCTATTTCATTGTGTATGGGAATGTAGATTAATAAGAATGTTTTGGGAGGAGGTGAGGGTAACAATTGAAAAAATAATCTCAAAACAAATCATATTGAATCCTAAATTGTTTTTGTTGGGTCTGTACCCAGAAAAGCATAATTTTAATAAAAGTGAAAGAACATTCATAGACCTCAGTTTGCTTAATGCCAAAAAATGTATTGCACTATTATGGAAAAAGACTCATAGACCAGATGTGACTCAGTGGTTAAGACAGATGTTAACAAACCTTCCATTAGAAAGAATAACATATATACTGAAATCAAAGGAAATTGTGTTTGAGAATATATGGAGACCTTTTATTGATTATGTAAAAAATTTAAACATAACTTTTGAAGAAGAAGGTGAATGATGTGTGTGGACCTTGTAAATTCCAAACTGGTGAACATAATATGTATACTAATGTATTGGATTGTCTAGACTAAACAGAGGAGCATTGTTGAAGACTTGATTTTGCTGGTGGTTGTTGGTGTTTTTAGTGCATCCTTTTTTTTTTTTTTTCTTTTTTTTGTAGTACTTTAGTGTTAGTGTTTGTTTGTATCATGTTTGTTAAAAAAAAAAAGGTTCAATAAAGATATTGTGGAAAAAAAAACAATTCAATACTAATTCGAATTTTTTCAACTATTTCAAAAAACATGACTTTTAATAAATGGGAAAAAGTATAGGAAGTATACTCACCTTGAAGGAAGTCGAAAGTGCTATAATGGTGCTTGCATTTACAGAGCCCCTAAAGGAGCTGGTAGCCGCCATTTTGTTTTGAAACGGCCAAGAAAGACTGGGCACTAACACAGGGTTCCCAGCAACAGTACCACAGCATAGAAATCACGTTTTCGCATGCAATTATAAAATAAAAGCACATTTCAAAACAAATGCATCGCTATCTAAGAAATTTGGCAAACTGATTGTGATTTTAAGTGATTTTCATAATTAACTACCTCATTTGTAGTATTTGTGGATGGGTGCTTTAACCGTTTATTATGAAAAGGCATAAGGTGAGAAAGAAAACTTGAATAGCACGATCAATCTTCGTGTTCCTTGACCATGTTAATAGGGAGGTAGAAGCTCCCAGAAAATGTTTATCTTTAAAAGGTGCCAAAATAGGCGAAAAAACTATTTTTTCTTAGTGGCAGCCGTAATTACAGGATTTCGTAACATACTAGTAACACGTGTATTCACAACAATGATAACGTTATCGTATTGTTTGACCATGTAATAAGGGAGGTAGAAACCATTTTGGTGAGGCTATGTCCAAGACTGGTAGAGATATAGAGAAATAAAGATTTTTGCACAATGGCGGACCTAATTTGCATATTTTCTTGTTCTATACAAATATGGGCATTCTGGAAATAGGTTCAATGTGACAATTGACCTTCATAACATGGGTGTAGAAGCCATAATTAAGGAGTTTTCTCAAACATTTAAAGAGATATAACAAAAAATGCATTTTCTGGTAATGGCGGCAATAATTTACATAAAATTAGCATAAAAAAGTCACGTGGGACATTTTGCAAGCTTGGGAACAAGGCATTTCGTTAACAGCTTATCCAGAGCATTCCAGAAATGCTGGTTAAAAGTTGATTTCCGGGGGGTGCATGGGAACCCCTCCTAGCCACTAGACTAAACTGGATTACAGTGATCCCTCGCTACTTCGCGCTTCACCTTTCGCGCCCTCAGTGCATCGCGGATTTTTCAAAAATATTCATCAAAAATTCAAAATTGAGAAATAATGGGCGGGCGCTAGCAGAAGGCAGGGAGACTACATTAGACCATCAGGTATCAACACGGAGAGCCCGCACAACTCAAAAATCCACCTCTCTGTTCACTGTTCTCGTGTTGGCTCGGCTCGGAAATCTCGCAAGCTGATTGGCCGAGAAGTTTCACCCACCTTCTCTCCCTGCCGCGCCCATACCCAGCGAAGGAAGACCGCATTCATTGCTCTTTATCGCCCGTGTTGCTTAGTCTCGCCTCGTGGAACTTTTTGCTGTTCTCTTGTGCCATTTTGTGCGAAATAGTCTTCCCGTCGAGCCACTACGCCGCCTCCTGCAGCTTCTCCAGCTCTATCGGAAGCTGCCCTCGACGATGCTGCGCCTCTAGCACCTGACGATGAGGCGTCACCTGAGGAGCAGTAAAGTTCTCATTAACCTGTGCAGTAAATCATCTTCATCTTGAGTTACGTATCTTGTTATAAGAATAAGAGTTCTAAAAACATATTTATGTACACTCTATTTACATCTACGTATGTATGTACACTTACACACACACACGTATCACATGAGAGAGAGAGTGAGAGAATGAACGTACGTATTATTTATGGGTGACGTCATTAGGGGTGACGCTACTTCGTGGTTTTTCACTTTTCGCGGTCGGTTCTGGAACCCATTAACCGCGATAAGTGAGGGATCACTGTACTGTAACGCTGTCCTCACAGGTCTCCCATCAGACAGCTGCAGTTAGTTCAGAACGTTGCAGCTCGAGTCCTCACTAAGACCAGGAAAGTGGATCATATAACTCTAGTCCTCAGACCTTTACACTGGCTTCCTGTCCGTCAAATAATAGATTTCAAAATATTGCTATTGGTTTATAAAGCTCTGAATGGTTTAGGGCCAAAATACATTTCAGATCTGCTGGTCCATTATGAACCACCCAGAGCCCTCAGGTCATCAGGGTCAGGCCTACTATCTGTGCCCAGAGTTACAACCAAACATGGTGAGGCAGCGTTCAGTTTTTATCTTCCTCACATGTGGAACAAACTCCCAGAAAGCATCAGGACTGCTGAAACTCTCAGCTGCTTTAAATCAAGATTAAGAACTTTCCAATTTGCCATGGCCTTTCAGTAGAACAATTGTTAATCTCCCACAGTGTATTGTAACTCTTATTTCTGTCACATTCTATTTTAGCTTGTTTTTGTTTCTATTTAATTTACTTCATAGTTTGCCTTTAAATTCTTATGTATTCCTTTTGCAACTTGCTGTAATGCTTTAATGTTTTTATGTAAAGCACTTGAATTGTCTTGTACACGAAATGTGTTCTACAAATAAACTTGCCTTGCCTTGGGTGTGGCTAGTGAAACTGAATCCATCTGTCCATCCATCCATCATCCCTCTCTCCCTCTACTGCTTATCCAGGGGTCCAGGTTGCAGGGCCGCAGTCTAAGCAGAGTAGTGCAGACTGCCACCCTGCTCCTGCACCGCCACTGGAGGGTGGGTCCAAGTGGCTCACTCGAGCTGAGTTCAGCCGGGCTATATGGACAGAATCCTGGTCACCAGGTGCATGCCCTTGAGCCCTGTTAACCCCAAAACAGGTGAGGTGCACTGTTTTAACTTCTTCATGGGAATCTGCCGGACCATTCTTGGTCTGGCCCTCCACCCAGGACCAGTTTGTCTTGAGAGACCCCGCCAGGGGCAACTTGCCCCTGACAGCATGGCTCCTGAGATCATTATCGCACTCAAACCCCTCCACCACAATAAGGTGGTGATCCACAGAGGGGAAATTGAACTCAGCTCCCCCCCCAAAAAAATGTGGTTAATAGCCATTAATTCATGGTGTAACAAGGGGGGCTAATACTTTCTGCATAGGGCTAGGTAGGTTTGGATAATATTTTTTCCCTTGATAAATGAAATCATTTTGTATTTACTCGGGTTATCTTTGTCTAATGTTAAAATTTGTTTGATCTGAAACATTAAATGTGACAAATATGCAAAAATATAAGAAATCAGGAGGGGGCAAATACTTTTTCACAGTGCCGTTGCTGTATATACACTTATTATGCAACTGTGTTATAAGTTGGCAAAAACAGTTTTGTGTATTGCTGCTTTTTAAAGTTGTGATAATGCTAACGCTGCTTTACATGTTGCTGACATTCAGTGCAGAAACTGAAACTCTAAATATTACAGTAAATAAATCCTGTGTCTCTCATGCTTTTCATTCTCCTTCCTCAGGTTTAGTTTCTTCTCCCGTGACAAGCAACGGGGCTCGCAGCGGAGCGCACAGTCTGATCCCGGCTTCAGCTCGTGGGCCGGGAGAGACGACGTGTACACGGAGCAAGCCCAGGAGGCGTTACAGCACATATAGTCCACCAGACGAGACTCAGAACTCTTAACACTCCATTTCCATCACTCGACTGCACACCAAGCCGCCACTAGTGACTCGCACTGCAGATAAAATGTGTGCTTAAGGTGAGAAGAGGGACAGAGATAATTTTTTTTTTTTAATTTTTAAAGTTTATATGAAGGAACAAAACACTATTTCATTGAGAGAGACGATTCAGCTTTTAATGCCAGAAAGATTTTTGTTTTTTAAAGGATTAAGTTGCTGAGAAGAGGGTAAATTTAAGTTGAAGGATGGACGTAGAAAGTCAGTTGAAATGATATGTTGCTGAACGTAAAGCGTAAACAGGGGTGACGAGTTAAAAGTGCCGTTAAATGAATCACAGTATTTATGAAGAAAATGTTTCTGGGGCTTAAAATATCCATAGAAACGCTGCTCTATATTCAAAATGAAAGCAGCAATTTTATGTTGCTCTAATTTATCTTCCATTTATTACACCAATGTATTTTCCTGGTTCATGTGGGCAGCTTGTCATGTTTTCACCAGCATTTTCACAAATTCAGACTATGTAGCTCTGTAATGGAGGCTTGTGTATAAAATGATGCATATAATTACGCTTCAGATGTAATTAAATTTTTTGTCTATATGCAATACAGGATAACTTCTAGGTACATATATGGAAGCCCATTATTGTCATTAATGGATATAGTTTTGTTGAATTGATGAGTTTATTTTTCCATATGACCTTTTTTGCTGTGTTTGTAATTGTAGATGATAGCTGTCACAATTACTTACATTTCTGATGATGTATAGTAGTATTATATAATATTGGCTTAGAACCTGTGAAACATCTTATTTTGAATTTGTAGAATGAAAAATTACATTTAAATTTTACATTACAGATTTGAAGTTGTGACTTATAGTTTTGACTTTAATTATTTTGATTTTGTACTTAAATATTTTTAGTTTTGGCTTTAAGTTCTAGGTTTGATTTAGCAAAATCCCCAATGATCATAGTCATCATAGATTTTAGTTACCATTAATATTAATTCAAAATTTACATTAATTTTGGATTAGAAGTATGTAATACTTTAATTATCTTGAGTTGACATCCTATAACTTTGACATGGCTAGTATTGTAAAATAAGGAGAAGTGTTTTAACTTACAGCATTTACCTTCAAATATTTGTATTACTGCAGTTGCTTTTTATGCTTTTCCTCTCATTATATTTCATAATATTAGTTTCCCATTTGTTTATTTAAAAATAACTACAATTTGACACAGAGATTTGTTGTTGATAGTGATAATTTAGAGTGAAGTACATGGCGGTAATGCGGCTGTAAGCTGGTTGCCAACCGCCAATCAAATCTAAAAGAAGAACTACTACAATTTGATTTTAGTCAGCTTAGATTATATTCATTATCAGTTTTTAGATTCCAAATTAAATTCCTTGTGAGTCGCAGGTTTTACTTTTTGTATCCTACTATATTGCATAACATGCCTTAACCCCCTGATGGACTTGAATTATGGAGTGTAACTGATAATAGTTTTGAATTAGCATAATTCATTTATTTTAGTATTTTGTAATACGAGTTTTTCTCATTAATAAGAGTTTTTCTCATTAGTAATTTAAGTTGTTACTATTTTTATTATTTCAGAATACTGGAGTGAATCATTGCTTTAATTTTGTGTCAAGATCTCGTTAAAGTTCTTCAAATAATACCTCATATGCTTGAGTTGTTTTTATATGATTGTCTTACACCTAATATCCATTGACTCTGGTTGTAGTCCGTTATGGCTGCGATACGGTCGCCACAGTAAAGAGTCAGTGTGTCCAAGAGGATAAAAACTTTGACATAACACACAAACACTTCACAGAATTAACATTTAAAGGCTACCGATACATTATTAAAGCGTGTGAATCAAGGTGAATGGACAGGTGGCGCTTTTGCTTCCTTGTTGTTATCACGTGGCCGCCATCAGTCACTCTCGGTTTGCCTCGGGCCATTGCGTTGTTTTATATAATTCTCGTTTGATCTTGTCATGCGAATCTTGTTCTGATCCGCGCTGCTTCAAAACACAAAGGCAGCTGGTGGGAAGTGCTGCAAGACTCGAATCGCATCACAGCCGCAAATGAATGCAGCAGCAGTCAGTGGAAATGCAGCACAGTTGTGTCTATAATTTTTTTCTAAATTAGCATCTCACGCTGGATTTATGCTCCTTTCTGCTCTGATAGGCCTGCGCTTTGGACAAGGCTGGTCCACATGTGGCTGTAGAGACACTCTTTCTTTTAGTCTACTAGCCCAAGCATTTGACACATGCGCGTTACCATCATCTGCAGTTTTACCCCAGCCTGATGTGCCAGTTTGTTCACCGGCTATATAAAAGCGAAGAAAAACAAGAGCCACATACATGATAGCAACAACAATAGCAACTGCATGAAGGGGAGAACAGGAGCTCCTGTGCTCACTGCTTTCACTGCTCATCGTCTTCGTCTTTCTCTGGTCTGGTCTTGTCACGTTTCTTTTCAGTTCTTCGTCTTCTTCCTCTTCGTCTTTGCACGCTGTGTTGGTAGTGCGACCTTTTCAACGGGAGGTTTTATCTTGCTCATGCGTACATTTTTAATGGCATTATGGGTCTTCCAGAGAAGCATGAGTGTTTCATCCATGAAAAGCAATACATTTATCCTGAAAATTCAGCTGATATCTAAAGCAAAAAGAGCCTGTTTTTTATTCTAATTTCCCTCGCCGCTCACCTACATTTTACCGCTGATGGCTACAACTAAACCAAATGGACTTGATTTCATGATCAAACTTTTACCTCATTGCCTCCAGTGCACGCTGGATAACTAGCTATTTAAAGCCACGTTATAACTAATACAGCTCAGAACTTGCTGCTCATACGAGGCTCATAATCTCCTGTAGTAAAAAAAGACCTGGCTAATGTTTGCACATCTGATTTTGAGAGGGAAAAAAAATCTAGGAATCACCAGCATTGTTGGTTGTTTAATGAAATTTAAAACATCGTATTTGGACTTTAGCCTTCTGTTTCCCTACAAGATAAAAATACTGTAATTGCACCACTATATAATCTACATCACGTCATTATTTACCTAATTGTGATGAACTTGTGCTTATATGCATCATTTATACAAGGCCTTGAACATCATATATGTTCAGTTAATTGTCACAAAGTAAAATATTTCTTAAACAGTATGAGGGGGGAAAAAAAAACTTGAAATGGCAGGAAAAAGCAAAGCTTGGGTTTACATAATTATTTTTAAATTCTGTTTTTATGGTTGCTGCTTACGCCTTATCGTCTTCACCCCTGAGAGGCGGTCGATAGCTGCAGGGTGAGCAGGTGTGTTTTAACTGCAGTGACACTTTATCTTCATTTATATTCACCCAGAAAGGTGGAATAAATGAATGTATAATGATGAGAAAGGTGTGTGTGTGTGTGTGTATGAAGTTACCCCCATGAAGCACAAGTGATGATGAAGAGATTTATATTTCGAGATACCTGCAAGTCAAAGGGATCTGCACAACTGAGGCATGATGAATTTAAGCAAATGAAACCTTTGAAGGGAAAATGAATCCAGAGTGTTTACTGCAGTTCTGCATCAATGATTCTGACTATTAATATCACCAAGTCTCCTGTTAAGAATATTAAAATGAATATTTAAGATCCGTTGCTTTATTGAATTCAACCAAGTATCCTGAGTAATAAAAGTCTATGATGTTTATGGCATTTGTATATTTCTTTTTTTTCCCCCTTTTTGGTTGCCTTCAGTGAAAGCTGGAGGGATGTCAGTGACTCTGTCATACTGTCAATAAGAGGATTGAAAATGTGTAACTGTGCAGCTGTAAAGTTATAAAGAATTGTAACTAAAACATAGAAGATTTTTTTCCTCTTGATAAATTAATTTTTACCCCTCAGCCTCTAAAAGGCTGAAGAGGTATTGTTGTGGTAGCAACGGTGGCATCAACACCTGGTGAATGTGATAACTAGAGAAAGAAATGATGGAGGCTTCTCACAATGAAACCACAGCTGCGTCGAAGACATGCTTTGGATGGGTTAGACACTGATCTCTGGCCATGGGTTTGGGGTCAAAAGGTCAACATTCCCTTTGCATTATTACTATAGAAGAAGTCAAGCTAAGGTCACCAAACCTGGTACACAGGTTCCCCTTGAGACCCTGACCTCTGACTATGGGTTTGCGGTCAAAAGGTTAAGGTTAGCATTCCCTGTTACTATAGAATGAACCAAGCTTGGGTCACCAAACTTGGTGCATGGGTTCACCTTGGGATCCTGACCTCAAATTTTGGGTTTGGTGGTTAAAAAGGTCAAAGTAAACATTCCCTGGGCACTATTACTATAGAACAAATGTTTATTTTATTTATTTGTGTTTTATTTGTTTGTGACAGACACAATATACATAGATAAACTAAAGATAGTCATCTGATGCAGCTATCAGTGTTTTTAGCAAGGGCTAGTTTGCAGCACTTGTCCCTAGAGGGCCTTTTATAAGAACTTAAATAATTTTTTTTTAAAAAAAGCAAAGGTGAGTATGATGCAAAAAGAATGGTACAAAACACATTGAGCAATTAGAAAGAAAATAACCCTAATATGAGTGAAAGTTTGTTGCTGAATTAAACAGGATTTGCAATAAGTTTCAGTAAGTGGATGCCCTGAATTTCCCTCTGGGATTAATAAAGTATACGAAATACAAAAAAGTAAAATAAAGCTAAGGACACTAAAACTTGGCACACAGATTCACCCTGGGATCCTGATCTCAATCTATGACTCTGGGGTCAGAGGTCAAGGTTTTGCATTTTCATTCAAATTCTGATGATTTCCATGATTTTTCATTAGGTTCTCATGGGTTAAAGCCACGACCAGCAGGCAGTCGCATTGGTGCACACTCATAATTTCCGTTAGGAATTTTCTACTTGTATCTATGACAAAGTTTGTATTTTTTATTTTTATTTAGCTTTTACAGAGGAGGTCCACTGATGGGGTGAATCTCAGACAAGTTTGAATTTGGGTGACCTTGAACTCAAGGTCGGAGGCCTTTTTTTTTTTTCCAAAAAATCTTGTAAACATAACTCAGAAAGGAAATGAGGGACATGTTTCACATTGATACCGTAGTTCTACTTTTGAAAAATCTGAAATGAGCTCACATTTTGGCAATTTGAACCTCAGATCAAGGTCAGAGGCTAAAGCTGTGTTCAAAATGTCCACTCAATCCCTACTCACTATATAGTGAATTCAAATATAGTGGACTAGATAGTAAACTCAATATAACAATAAAATTATCAGCTTTTGGACACTGCTTGGCTTGTTTTCTCAGCACCATTAATGACGTTGTCATGGTGATGCAGTAAAACATAACAGATTAAGGATGTTATACCTGCGTGATTTTTGTAGTAAATATATATTAAAGGGGTCATTGATTAAAAAAATGGTGCATCTGTAGGTTTTACCTGTCTGAAATGAGTCTATTGGTCACCTAATT
Source organism: Pholidichthys leucotaenia (assembly GCA_020510985.1). Classification (NCBI taxonomy): domain Eukaryota; kingdom Metazoa; phylum Chordata; class Actinopteri; order Cichliformes; family Pholidichthyidae; genus Pholidichthys; species Pholidichthys leucotaenia. The sequence continues at coordinate 90,132,028 of CM035850.1, read as the reverse complement.
ATCCAAAAATTTTCAAAACTGTCAATTCTCTTCAAAAAACACACAGCCTTTATCTTGTTTTTCTCTCCCATAGACATTTTTGACTTTTTTGTGGAATTCTTATGTCACATCAAGAAAAAGCCAACCTAACGCCACCCTTGAGACCAGCTCACTACTCCATTATTGGCCAGTCTAGCTGTCTGTCATGTACGTACATGGCAGTGGTAGCCTGTTAGCCCCCAAGTTAACACTGGTAACAGGAAGCTCAAACTAAGCACGACTTATATTGTTATTTTCTTCAGCTCTTAGTCACCCTAATAACCATCCCTGTTACCACCTGGTTCATCGGTCCATGGTCCACAGTGTGCCTCGTGCTGTCTGGCCCGTCTGCCGGTGGTTTTCGTGGTCACAGGAGCTGAGAGCCAGCAGCTCCAGGCAGCATTCCTGGGTCATGGCAACTGCTTGTGCCGGCATCCGGGGCAGGCAGTTGCTGTGACCCGGGGATGCTGCCTGGAGCTGCTAGCTCAGCCCCCCCACCATCCTCCAGGCATACTCTCACGTGAGCGTGGGGAAGCCGCTTCGTGACGAGGCATCCCCTGGCTGGCCGTGGGGAGGAGTGGATACCGCGGAGTGAGACGTTGCCCTTTGAGGTCCTGTGGCTCAGCCAGTGGCCTCAGGTTGCGGCGATCGGTGGATTGCCCAGCACTGGCGATTTGTTGTGGTGTCTCAGTGGGGTTGTTGGGTGGTGGGCCAGGATGACACAAGATGCACGAACGACTGCAGAGCAGTGAACCAGCATTGCTCATCCAAGCTAGAAGAATGCTAGAAGCTAGTCAGCTAATGGCTAACTGACGTATGAGGGAGGGTGGGGTTGAACAGCTGAAGGATGTTTCGTAAAGTGATGGGCTTTAAATCAGAACATTTCAAGAAAGCCAGGAAAAAAATAAAAAAAAATGCTTCAGTAATTAAAAAATTAAAGAAAATTTACAAAATAAGTCACAAACACTTCATTAAGACTTGAATGAGCTGTTAAAATGTAGAAAAGTGCAGTCAATGACCCCTTTAAATTAGTTTTTTTTTACTGTATTAATAAATGTAAATACCTGAGGCAGTTTGTTGTGATGTGAAACTCTTCTCTCACTGCTCCATTGCTTGTGCATTGTATTATGGGATACACTGGCTAATGTAGTGACCATTGGTTGTACACTACTTTTCAAAATGCATTATGGGATATTTTGAGTGCACTATACAGTGAATGTAATTTTCGAAGATTTCAAACAGCACTACAAAATGGTTGATTCACTATGTAGTACATTCTATAGCAGGGGTCACCAGCTGGCGGACTCTGGTCTGGATCCAAATCCCGAGAGTCCTCTGTCTGGACCCCGAAGCCTTTTGATACAATTTGGGGGAAAAGGGAGACTTTTGTTTTGATGGGGGGAAAAAAGCAGAACTGAACTGCTGTATTGGCGACCACCTGGACCGCTCTCCTGCTGCAGACTCCCCTCTCCGCTGTCCAAGGAATGCCACTCTGTGGCTCCAACCACTCCAGAGAGTATGCAGCCGGTCGCAAAATTATGGTTCGCTGCGGGCAACACACACATGGTCGACAGCCAGGACATCTACCCCAGACAGACTCTTCATTTCAGGTCTGTACCCACAAAAAGAAGCGCTGATGTGAAATTGAATGCATTTACCGGGGTACGTCTTCCTCTATTCTGCTGAGAGTAGTCCATGCTGGGATGCAGAGGTGACGTCGCTGATTATGGAGGCCCTTTTCCTAGCCTCCGATGTCACGTAAAAACTGTTACTGAACATGAAAAGTTTCACCTCCCTTTTGCCTGTAAGCATGGAGTTACAGCTTCATACGTGCTGTAAGAGTTTACTGTTGAGATTTTTAAAAATGTCAGAAGAATTCTGTAGTATGGAATTATATTTTGTGTCCGGTTTTTTTTTTTTGTCTTACAGTTTGAAACAGTTTTTCTACACTGAAAATATTGTATAGAGGTGGACTTTTTGTGAAATTTTGTTTTAGATATTAATCTTTTTTAAATGCAATGGAATTTAGTTTGTGTTCTTCTGGAAAACATTTTTAGGATTTTAGTTTGTAAATTTTAGGATTTTAGACCTATTTATTTGGACTTAACAAACACATTTAGTGTTCTCCTGTATTGTAAAATCTAAAATTACATATTTTGTTTGAAATTGAACAAAGAATTCACTTTAATTTTTTTGTTTAAAAATTAATACAGAACTAAAAACAGCTAAAACATGAGCTTAATAAAATAACGTGTGAAAGCAAGTCAAGTGATGTTGACGTGTCTGGAGACAGCTGTGGTCTTCTGAATGGCCATGAAAGGATGACGGTTCTTAAAAGCACATTTTGAGATAAATTGGTCCGTCTGCCAGATTTCTCTTCTATTTTTTTTTTTTAATAAAAGATGTTGGAAGTAAATTCATGGGTCATTGCAAATACTTTGCTTTAAAAGGACCAAGTTGTCACACAGTGGGAGGGAAAAATCCTGAATAGAAAAAAAAAAAATTCATCAAGATGCATTGAAAATGGTTTTAGAATTGAATCGGAGATCTGAATCATAACACTGGTCAACACCAAATTTATTGTCTGGGGTTTTTTTTAGCTGATTTAGGACAATTTTGATGTGCTGAATCCAAAAATCACATTGGTTTTGCTCAATCAGGTCAACTTCTTGAACTATGGCCACATGTTTTTTACGTTTTTGTTTACATGTACGGGTATTTTCGCTTTATATGATGCAAAATTCTTTTTTATTTCTTGAAATTTCTCAAACTTTGAAGAGTTTGCATGCGCCAATTTATGACATGATGTAAATTGTCATGATGGCTGATTACTGTTGGACTGAAGAGAGACATCCCTGCCACTGAGCATTCTAGAGGTTTGAATAAACGGAAGTTGAAGCTCTGAATTTTGAACAATGATGACGGAACATTCACTTTACGTGTACTTACCTTTATCAGTGTCTACTATTCAATTTACAGTAATCGAAGTTTGTAACATTTAATCAATAAATTGTGTTAGAAAACAATTTTTTCTCTTAAAAATCTATTTCGGATGAGAAATATTAATAAAAATCAATCGATAATGTCACAAAAATGTAATTGATTTAGTCAGAAGATCAGATTTTTTAAAAATCAACTTAGCATGAAAACCTGACCTGATCGAGAGAAACGGATGTCATTTTCAGATTCAGCGGTGCAAAATTGTCTTAAATCAGTTGAAAAAACACAACTTACAAAAAAATTATTTTTGTAACCCTGTGTAATCGAATGATGAGATGAATGCATAAAGATTCCTACACTGGTGTGAGTTTTATGTGTTTGTCCTGTTTTGCTGCAAAACAAATTGCCCCTTGGGGACATAAATAAAGTTGAGTTGAGTTGACCTATTTTGGACCCCGGTTGGGGAGGAGGACCGACTTCTAGGACCTCTTGCAGTTTTAGTTGGTGACCCCTGTTATATAGGGAACGAGTGAACATTTCAGACACAGCACAACTCTTAAAAAACCTTGTAAATGTGTTGACTTGTGAATGAAATGACGTAGGCTTTTCATATTGATCCCATAGTTGCATCGATGCATCGGATCTGGTACGATTTCTATTTCAAGTGACTTTGCACAAACATTCAGTTAGCCAGTGCTCTTAAAGATGCACTGCAGTGGATATAAATCCCCTTAAAAACAAATCTACATTGTCTAAAATGGTATCTTATGCCCATTTTTTCACAAAAAAACCTTTCATTGTCTTACTGTTGTGAAAAATTTTGTCATTTTCCTCGTCCTTCAAACATCAGGATCTAATAAGGCCACCCACATCCCACCCATGAGGACAAGGATGCACCACTTCTCGAAAGACCATAGTACACAGAAGTCTGCATTTGAAAAGCCTGGGGTTAGTATTCATTGGTTCACTAGTTGTAGTGACCTCATAAAAACGCTCTGTCGAAACTTGCCTTTTTCCAAGGGGAGGAGCTTAACTTTCACAGCAGAAAAACAGACATGACTTTTAGAGTGATTTCGCTCTTGATGTGTGTTGTAAGTCATTTAAAAAAAAAAAAAAAAAAAACATGCTGTAGACATATCAACATGGAAAAAAAAAAAGATTTTTCACTGGTGTATCACTTTAATGCCAGCAGGCTGATCGGGTAGCAGTGGCTCAGGAAGTAGGGCGGGTCACCCAATAACCAGAGGGTTGGTGGTTTGAATCCCACTCTCCCCAGCCATCCTGCCGTTGTGTCCCTGGGCAAGACACTTTACCCACTTTGCCTCCAGTGTCCATGACACTGGGTATGAATATGTATAAATGTTCGGGAAGGGCCGTTGGCGCGGATTGGCAGCCACGTTTCCATCAGTCTGCTTCAGGGCAACTGCGGCTGTCTGGAGTGAAAGAATAATGGACTCACTGTAAGCGCTTTGAGATGTCACTTGACATGTAAAGCGCCATATAAATCTAATCCATTATTATTACTACTGGCAGCCGTCAGTATTTTAAATCCTTGTTAGTAATGATTGATCACAAATACAACAAACGCTTAATTGAAAAATAGCAATTTTAAAGTGATAGTTACAAGGAATTTACACAAACTGACCACCCAGAAGTGGTTTAACTTCTGCTGCTGCTGAGCCCACTGCTTATGCTATACCAGTGGTCGGCAACCCACGGCCCCAGAACTGCAAGTGGCCCCCTGCAGTTATATCTCAAAACACATGGAAATTAGTGTTCATTTTGATTACTTTATTTTTCAAATTATTGTTTAATGGATACATTTCTCAATGGAAACATGCTTTCATGAATGTAAAATACAGTGGTGTGAAAAAGTGTTAGCCCCCTTCCTGATTTCTCATTTTTTTGTATGTTTGTCACACTTAAATGTTTCAGATCATCAAATAAATTTAAATATGAGACAAAGATAAGAGATAAGAGATGTTTCTAAAGCTTTGGAACTCCAGCGAACCACAGTGAGAGCCATTATCCACAAATGGCGAAAACATGGAACAGTGGTGAACCTTCCCAGGAGTGGCCGGCCGACCAAAATTACCCCAAGAGCACAGCGACGATTCATCCAAGAGGTCACAAAAGACCCCACAACAACATCCAAAGAACTGCAGGCCTCACTTGCCTCAGTTAAGGTCAGTGTACATGACTCCACCATAAGAAAGAGACTGGGCAAAAATGGCCTGCATGGCAGAGTTCCAAGATGAAAATCACTGCTGAGTAAAAAAGGCTCAGCAGTGATGAGTAAAAAAGGCTGAGTACTGCTCAGCCTTTTACTGCTGAGTAAAAAAGGCTCATCTCAGTTTTGCCAGAAAACATCTTGATGATCCCCAGGACTTTTGGGAAAATACTGTGTGCACTGACGAGACAAAAGTTGAACTTTTTGGAAGGTGTGTCTCCCATTAGCACCTGGTGTAAAAGTAACACAGCATTTCAGAAAAGGAACATCATACCAACAGTAAAATATGGTGGTGGTAGTGTGATGGTCTGGGCTGTTTTGCTGCTTCAGGACCAGGAAGACTTGCTGTGGTAAATGGAACCATGAATTCTGCTGTCTACCAAATAATCCTGAGGAAGAATGTCCGGCCATCTGTTGGTGACCTCAAGCTGAAGCCCACTTAGGTTCTGCAGTAGGACAGTGATCCAAAACAAACCAGCAAGCCACCTCTGAATGACTTAAGAAAAACAAAATGAAGACTTTGGAGTGGCCTAGTCAAAGTCCTGACCTGAATCCAATTGAGATGCTGTGGCATGACCTTAAAAAGGTGGTTCATGCTCGAAAACCCTCCAATATGGCTGAATTACAACAATTCTGCAAAGATGAGTGGGCCAAATCCTCCACAGCGCTGTAAAAGACTCAAACTGCAAACGCTTGATTGCAGTTGTTGCTGTTAAGGGTGGCCCAACCAGTTATTAGGTTTAGGGGGCAATCACTTTTTCTCACAGGGCCATGTAGGTTTGGATATTTTTTTTTTACCCTTAATAATAAACGCCTTAATTTAAAAACTGCATTTTGTGTTTACTTCTGTTATCTTTGTCTAATGTTTAAATTTGTTTGATGATCTGAAACATTTAAGTGTGACATACAAAAAAAATGAGAAATCAGGAAGGAGGCAAACACTTTTTCACGCCACTGTATATATTTTTTAAATTATGTTGTCAATCATGTATTGCATCCAACAGCGGCTCACACACACGTGGAGAGCATGTAGAGCAGCAGCTTCCTGCTTATCCTCCCCACCTTCGGAAAGACATTAACACATCCAGAAAAAGTAAAATCACAGAGGAAAATAGAGAGTTTTATTTCGTGTTGACAGATTCGTTTGAGTTCATGTATGGTTGTAATGTGGTGAGAATTTCTCCACAAGAACACAAAGGAGAAAAACAGCTGCCCCATCAGTATCTACAGGTCCATAAAACGTATTAAATGTGATTATCTAAAATGAACACCTTAATTATCCTTAAGGATTAGAAACAATCCTTGAATTCCTGCTCAATAACCTTAAAATTAGTTGCCTGTGTGGTCTATATTAACCATATATTCCATAACCTACATATGTTAGAGCAAGTGGAAATGTTTGGTGATTACATATGTAAGGAACTTCACACCTCTGAAAGGACAAAGGAATCTCATCCGCCGAGTGAAGAACAAAGACGTTCCCGGATGCGGCGGGGGAGACCGGACGAGCCACCCTCACCCCCCAAGGCCAGGAGAGGGATTACCAAGACAATGGGGGGATTAAGATAATGAGGGATGTCAGCCTTTGTTATGCATGTCTTTTGTTGTGTGCTTGTATATAATCAGTGAGTTGGCAAGATTCTGTCTCTTTTTCCCTTCTGCCGCTCTCTGCACCAGATGAGACTTGTTAGAAGAGCTGAACATTAAAACTTCGCTTATAAACCAAATCGCCTCTTCATTGCCCAGCTCCTCTACAGCCTGCACTATAAATGCTGGATTCACCAGACATGACTAAAGTCTGAATTAGCGTGAATTTATTTTCCCCATCACAACTTAATACTTCATCATGTAAAAATAAAAGCCCTTTATAGTAATTCCATTTTAAGAATGGTTGTCAATTATGTGCTATTATTGTGAAATGCCATCAACCAGATATACTTGCCTAAAATAAGACCTACAGCCGACAGTTTTCCATCACAATTTGTACAAAATTTGTACTCGTAAAGAAAAAAGAGAGGAGAGATGATTTTCTGGCAGTGTAGAGGTGACCCTTATACAGTGCATTCGGAAAGTATTCACAGCGCTTTACTTTTTCCACATTTTATGTTACAGCCTTTTTCAAAAAATTGATTAAATTCATTTTTTCCTCAAAATTCTACAGACAGTACCCTATAATGACAATGTGAAAAAAGTTTTTTTTTTTTTGAGAATTTTGCAAATTTATTAAAAATAAAAAACTAAGAAATCACGTGTACATAAGTATTCACAGCCTTTGCCATGAAGCTCAAAATTGAGCTCAGGTGCATCCTGTTTCCACTGATCATCCTTGAGCTGTTTCTACAGCTTGACTGGAATCCACCTGTGGTGAATTCAGTTGATTGGACATGATTTGGAAAGACACACACCTGTCTGTATAAGGTCCCACAGTTGACAGCACATGTCAGAGCAGAAACCAAGCATGAAGTCAAAGGAATTGTCTGTAGACCTCAGAGACAGGATTGTCTTGAGGCACAAATCTGGTGAAGGGTACAGAAAAATTTCTGCTGCTTTGAAGGTCCCAGTGAGCACAGTGATCTCCATCATCTGTAAATGGAAGAAGTTCATAATCACCAGGACTCTTCCTAGAGCTGGTCGGCCATCTAAACTGAGCGATTTGGGGAGAAGGACCTTAGTCAGGGAGGTGACCAAGAACCCAATGGTCACTCTGTCAGAGCTCTATCGTTCCGCCGTGAAGAGAGGAGAACCTTCCTGAAGGACAACCGTCTCTGCAGCAATCCACCAATCAGGCCTGTATGGTAGAGCGGCCAGATGGAAGCCACTCCTTAGTAAAAGACACATGGCAGCCTGCCTGGAGTTTGCGCAAGGCACCTGAAGGACTGACCATGAGAAACAAAATTCTCTGGTCTGATGAGACAAAGATTGAACTCTCTGGCACGAATGCCAGGCGTCATGTTTGGAGGAAACCAGGCACCGTTCTTAACCACGCCAATGTTGGTAGTAGCATCATGCTGTGGGGATATTTTTCAGTGGCAGGAACTGGGAGACTAGTCAGGATAGAGGAAAAGATGAATGCAGCAATGTACAAAGGCATCCTGGATGAAAACCTGCTCCAGAGCGCTCTTGACCTCAGACTGGGGCAACAGTTCATCATTCAGCAGGACAACGACCCTAAGCACACAGCCAAGATATCAAAGGAGTGGCTTCAGGACAACTCTGTGAATGTCCTTGAGTGGCCCAGCCAGAGCCCAGACTTGAATCCAATTGAACATCTCTGGAGCGATCTGAAAATATAAATAAATAAATAAATAAATAAAGAGCGATGGCAAGAACCAAGCAGACCGCCCGTAAAATCTACTGGAGGAAGAAGCCCCCCAGGAGACAGCTAGCCACCAGGGCTGCTCGGAGAGGCGCTCTGGCCACCGGCAGAGTGAAGAGGCCTCGCCGTCACAGGTCCGTGGCTCTGAGAGAGATTCGTCGCTACCAGAAATCCACGGAGCTGCTCATCCGTAAGCTGCCCGTCCAGCGCCTGGTGAGGGAGATCGCTCAGGACTTCAAGACCGTCCTGCGTTTCCTGAGTTTCGCCGTCATGGCTCTGCAGGAGACTAGCGAGACCCACCTGGTGGTCTCTTCTTCGCTAAGGGGGTCACCATCATGCCCAAAGACTTCCAGCTGGCCCGCTGCATCCGCGGAGAGAGAGCTTAGACTTTCTGCTGCACATCCACCAGCCATAATGCTCTGCACTGTGTGTCTATATATATACATTTATAGTAATATGGACATATGTTTGCTAGATGTTGTTTTTTCTTGCCTTCTGATTGTTGCTCTGAGTGTTGCTATCCCTGTGCTGTTGCAATCCTGGAATTTCCCCATTGTGGGACTAATAAAGGCTTATCTTATCTTATCTTATCTTAAAATGGCCGTGCACCGACGTTTCCCATCCAACCTGATGGAGCTTGAGAGGTGCTGCAAAGAGGAATAGGCGAAACTGCCCAAAGATAGGTGTGCCAAGCTTGTGGCATCATAGTCAAAAAGACTTGAGGCTGTAATTGCTGCCAAAGGTGCATCAACAAAGTATTGAGCAAAGGCTGTGAATACTTATGTACATGTGATTTCTTAGTTTTTTAATAAATTTGCAAAATTCTCAAAAAAAAAAAAACTTTTTTCACGCTGTCATTATGGGGTGTTGTGTGTAGAATTTTGAGGACAAAAATGAATTTAGTCCACTTTGAAATGAGGCTGTAACATAAAATGTGGAAAAACTGAAGCACTATGAATACTTCCCAGATGCACTGGATTTTATGAATGTTTTCAGCTTTTTCTCTGTAGGATAACTGCTAGTTTGTCATCTGTGGGGTTTTGGACAGTGAATTATAAGTACAGACTGTCTATCAATGCCATGCTTTTTTTTTTTTAAATTATACCAATCATTTAGCTCAGCAGAAGGTATTTTTAAACATTTTTTCCCACTCTGCTGTAATTATTTCTAATTGGCTTAATTTCCACCAAATGATTTTATAAAGTTATATTGTATTATTTAGAAAGTTGCATAGAATTATTTTTGTTTTATTCCATAGCCATATAATATGATAGTTGCAACACTCTTTGATCTCGCCGCTGCCTGGTCATGTGGTTCATGGAGCTCCAAACAACAGCCTTTCTATAATAGTGTGTGAATGGCAGCTGTGACAATCTGTGGTATTAACAGCATTTTTTAGCCATATTAGGTAAATCTTCAGAATACCTATTGGTAGGTACATTGTTTAGACTTATAATGAACAGATTTAAATGGATTATGATATAAAGAGCAGCTTTGCTGATGAAAGCTGCAGTGTAAACATCACTGCCTAGCTGTGTGGCCTTACCTTACATTATAGCTTCAGTGGACTGATTACTGAATTATCATCTTTTAAATACAATGGGTTATTCTGTAAGATTATGCAGAATTATCTGAATTGAAAATATGTAAAAAAAAAAAAAAAAACCAAACCTGTCAGTTTAATGTGATTTGACTAAGGCTATGGTCACACTGCAGGTTTAATGCTCAATTCTGATTTTTTTGCACAAATGTGACCCATATCTGATTTTTTTTTTTTTTTTATTGACTGTCTGAACAGCACATATCTGATTTTTTTTTTTCACACCAGACCCACACCACTTTCGTATGTGGTACTGATATTTTCCAAAGCGACCTCAGTCTGAACTGTCATGTCGCATTTCATCCCACTTTTTCCTCATTGAAAAATCTTAGCCGGCGAAGGGTTTTTGACCACCTGCCGCCTCAGGACTCTGGTGGCAGCCGTTGATAGTTTCCCCTTTCTGCCACGTCCAGGTAGAATCGCCACTGTTCTTCTAACTTTAAACTTGTGAACTATGCTTCCAACTGTCTCTCTAGGAACATTCAGTGCCTTTATCTTTTTGTATCCTTTTCCTTGTTTGTGCAAGGTAATGATCTATTCTCTGAACTTTTTGGACAATTCTCTTGTCTTAGCCAGGCTGCAGATGTACTGTCTACAAGTATGGTTGATGTCCAAGAGTGGCTCCTCCAGAACCATCTATTGCTGAACCTTCAGAAAACAGTCTCAATGTGCTTTTCAATCAAAAAATGTAACCTGCAACGTTTTAAAGTTAATATACATGATCAAGACATCAGTTTAGTTACAGAATTCAAATACCTTGGCATTGTACTAGATCCTCAACTCAAATTTAATCTTCATACAAGAAAATTTCAAAAACAGTAAAAAAAAATCTGAACTGCTTTAAATTAATTAGATATTACATACCTTACGAAGCAGCTGTACTGTATATGCATTTTATGTTTTTTTCTCATATATCATACTGTTTGACAGTCTGGGCTCAAGCAGCCCCTTCCACAATAAGACATATAGGTTCATTATATAATCAAACTCTAAAAATCTTGGACAAAAAGCCCATTAGGTGGCATCACTGATATTTTAAAAAAATACAACCTATTGAGTTTTGAGAGTTTCATTGACCTCTGTTTTCTGAAATTAACTTTCAAATGTTTCCATAAATCAGCGCCTGAGCCACTTGCTGGTTTCATCCAAAGACAGGACAGCAGCAGAGCCACCAGGAGTTCTGTTAACAATAACTGTAAAATATTCCACTGCAGAACCACATTTGGACAAACAGCTTTCTCTATAAAGGGCAGTCACATCTGGAACACAATGCCAAATGAAATTAAAATAATAACGGACTTTAAAACATTCACTAAAAAGGTTAAAAACTGGCTGAAAAATAAACAAGAATGTACCCATGTATGAAATGATTGCAGGGTGAGAGTGAATGAAGGGAAGGAATGAATGTGTTTGTTTATAGTGAGTGATGAAGGGAGGGAGGCCTGAAATAGGCAAATGTGAGTCAGGTTGTTATATTGTGTATTTATAATATTTATAATTGTGTATTTATAATGTATTTACAATCTTTTTTGCATTGATGTATGTGGTTATTGTGTATTCCGTTTTCATTTTTTTTTTTTTTATCTTTTCCTTTTTACTTGTTTCTCCTTTCTAAAGCCCATCCAGGGACAAGAGTTGCAAATTAGCTAATAGCTATACACTCTTTGTGCAACACATCAGATTGATTGTCATTGTCTGTTTATTGCACTGTCCCTGTCAAATAAACAAATAATCTAATCTAATATTTCTAACATGCATCAATCAACAGTCCAGGTATTTGAGGTGTTCTGTTTCATGCATACTTGATGCAACTAATGACACCCTTGATTGGTTGCATCAGGTGTGCTTGAGACCACACCTGATTTGCAAATGTGTGAGGAATTCTATTCAAGGGGTTGAATAAATTTGAGACTGCAGTAGTCATTGAAAGTATGATTTCGTGTCGAATTTGGATAAAATCCTTCTAATATTAGTTTTACTTATTTAAACTTGTGTAATTTGTTTATTGCCAACACCTGAAAATTTTTACATTTTGCGAGGAAACCTAAAATGCAATGGAGGTTGAATAATTTTGATTGCAACTAGCCTTCAAGTGTAATTTGAGAAGGGAAAGCTGGGTAAATCTAAAGGTTTTTGCTAAAATTATACCAAATATTTCATTCTGGTTTCACCAAAATTTGTTGCGTTCTTGAGGTCTTTTGAAACATGATTTACACATTAACCAACTAAAACTTAATTTTTGCAATTTATTTCCACTTTTGTGTGAAAATAAAAAAAACAATGTGACATTTACAGTAAGTGCACTCATTCAGTTACTGAAACTGTTTTTGTCAGGGGCAAGAAAAAAAGACAGAATCCTGTTACTTTGCATATTACATCTTTATTCATCGATACCTAAACCCCAGCATTAAGATTTATTCAACGCTACAACAGCAAAGATCTAGGATGTGGCCAACAGCTATTATTGCATTAGTTCCACATAGAAAACACTTGATCCAAAGTGTAACAGATTTGTTAGGAAAGGCTCATATGAAAACATGTCAATCATGTCACACAATGCTACCATTAGTTCCTCACATACATATGACTGGGCTATTTCTTTAATCAACTCTTTTCTGTTGCATGTGGATACACTTTAAAATAAAAGGGATATCATGTTTTAAGAATTAAGAACTTTTTTTTTTTCAACAAATCTGTAGTTCTTAGACAGACTAAAGGGCTTAAAGAACGTGCATCTTTTAGGGAAATTACTTGTTTTTCCATCAACACTAAAGTAAAAACTATCAAATGTATACCCAGAGGTCAACTGTAGAAAGAGTCAATGATATATATTGCATATCTAAATCAGATGTTTGAACACTGACTAGATAATATTACTAATTCACTGGTAACATACTGTAAATTTGAAATTGAAAAATAAAAATGGCATGTAAAAACTATTTAAAAGATACAATTTCTTCTACTTTTATAGTCAAAATTCAATATAATCCAGTCAATTTAATCTCTGTGCCACTGAGCTTAATTTTAGAAAAACACTTGTGACAGCAACTTTTCTTTGCTACTGTTAACACACTCTTGTTTATTTCATTGCACTGTTTTCCTAAATATTCAGCAGACCACAAAATATGGATAAACCCGTCTCTGAAGACTAGTTGAATTTCATACACAAAATTAGTGACCAACCTTTCTACAAAATAACCTTTCAGCGTGTTGTTAGCCAAACTTCACATTAGTACAGTGGCCCAGAGAGCGTACCAAAATGCAAAATCCACAACACAATTACCAAAAAAGCCATGGTAGCACTGATGCTAACGTTAACATGCTAAGGTTATTCTTTTCTACTTGTTTTGCAGCATTTGCCATTGTGGCTTTTGCATTTTGAGCTCTTTGGGCCACTATACATTAGGGATGCACTGATTGGATACCAGTATCTGATACCACATCTGATATAACGCAAATAAGTGGGTCTGTATCAGAGCCACCGAGCCAGCGTTTGATCAAATTCAGTTTGCTAACTTTGCTAGCATTTAGCTTAGACGTTACACCGTGAGCATGCCATGAGGATGACACCTTGTGCAACATTAGCCATAGATGTAACAGGGGGAAAAAATTTACCGTTTATACATTAAACCAAACAACATAATCCCTGTGAATTTTTTTTTCATATTAGAAATATAATTTAGGCCAAATGTTATTTGAAGGAGCCCAAGTCGCTTCCTCAAAAATGAATATAACCCTTTATAATTTTACACTTCCTTTTGCTCAGTATTGGTAGATAGAGACCAAAATATCTATCAGATTGGTGCATCCCTACCTCACATTACCACCATCTTCAGCTTTTAAAAAATATATATATTGTTTGGATTTTAACACCATTTAAAGTGTCTAGTTATTAGTCGGCCACAATCGATACCAACTTTTCTGTGGTACGTCATTTTGCATAAACACGTGTATAATAAATATAGTCAAAGATAACAGCATCTCCAATGTGATTCTTGTAATACCATGACAAACTGGGGAGGGGGGGGGGGGCTATACTGAATTCACAATTGGAGAAAATGTTCTGAAATATGCTGTTGATGTAGTACCATGCTTCCTCATGGAAAAACATGTCTGAAAAACCACCTGGAACACAAAGCTCCTGTTTGTATTAAAATCTGTACAGCAGGAGTGTAACAGTTCACCAAACAGTTCCCAAAACGAGTCGGCACTTATTGGGTTTATATGCGGAAAGAATGTAAGACTTTTGTCATGAAAAACTGCTTGCAAGTGTGTCTTTAAAAGGGAATACAGCATCATGATGGTATGGAAAATGTGTACAAGTTTTCCCATTTTGCTGAGAGTTAGGACCGTCACAAAAAGCACGGGCGAGTCTTAGTCACGATGGTTTTATTATTAAATGGTGTCCAGACTGCACCAAATTAAAAATGAACACATGACGAAAGAAGGAAGATCCCAGTTTAGGCAGCCAACGTGACTTTTCTTTTACGTTTCTAAAATCAGTCCAGCGGATGTCTGTTGCAGCAGTTCTGTAAATGCAGAGTACAGTGGCGTCAATGTAGCAAAAAAGTATGAACGTTTCCAAACAGCAGCATGGGTATGGCATAGGAGTTCATAAGCTTTGCTCTCCAACACAATAAGACAGCCAACTATAAAGCCATAAGGCAGATGTACGATCAGCCATTATTTCGTATCTAACCCTGAATGTAGAGTGTGAGCTGTCTAAAACAGCAGGTACTGCAATGGCTTGCATAGACACAGTAGTAATGAGATTTTCATTCACATCTCAGCAAAAAGTGAAAACAACAATTTCCCAGAATGTCAAATTATTACTTTCAACCAACTGTTGGGTTTGATACAGCAGGCAAATAAATATATTTACAAGGTGCAGTGGCACATTATTTATAGAAATCGTTAAAATGGACCCATTATGCTTTAGCATCACAGTTGCAGCAGTGGCTTCTCTTGGTAAAGACAGACTAATGAAGTCAGCAGATCAAGAGGTTTTCACTGTGAGCCCAGTGATGGGCTTCACGTGGTTTCTCCACCTCTCACGGATCTGTCCCACACATCATCACTATCAACCTGCTGTTTGAACCACAACCATTTCGGCCTATAAAAGCCAAGTACACAAATGCCCCCAAGCTATAAGTTCATCTTCAACTTTTTTCTTTTTTTTTTTTGGAGGGGGGGGGGGGTTAAAAAATTACCTTTAACTTTTTCCCTTTATAAATTTGTGACTTTTTTCATGAAGATACAATTTTTCCTGATAAATATGCAACTTTTTCCCTTCAAAATTGCAAGTTTTTCCCTTCTAAATTTGTGACTTTTCTTATATTTGTGTTTTCTCATAAATTTGCTACTTTTTCTTGTAAATTTGGAGCTTTTTTCCTTGATAATTTACCTTTTTGTTCCTCATAAATTTGTGACTTGTAAATTTGCCACTGTTTCTCAAACTTTCCCCTCAAATTTGCTACTTTTTTCTTGTAAATTTGCATTTTTTTTCCTTGTTAATTTACCCCCCCTCATAAATTTGTGACTTTTTTCTTATTTGTGACATTTTCCTCAGAAATTTGCTACTTTTTTCTTGTTTACAGTTTTTCTCATTAATTTGTAACACTTCTTCTGTTTTTCTGGTACAATCACCCAAGTTTATTTTTCAATGTTTATAATGGAATTTTAACATTTTAAAAGGTTTCAACTCTTGCCTATTTAAAAAAAAAAAATAGAATCTTGCTTTGGGGCCCCCAAAAAGCTCGTAACGGCCCTGGTTTGAACTTTGTGTTTTACAGCAGCAGCCAGTCGGAGATGGAGGCCGAGTGAGAGAGATGAGCTGATCAGATTTATTTTGTCTTTTTTATATCTGTACAGTTGTACAGTACAATTTTGTTGTACTGTACAATGACAATAAAGCCTATTCTATAATCTAGCTGTAGGTCATACAACACTGCTTTCTGGAGTCCCACTAAAAAAAACCCTCGGTGTGGGGAATGAGCATAATAGGTCCAGTTTAAGTGAAGCTACATGGGAAATCTGACACACTGAGCAGTTCATCTGTTAGCCAGTCATGCACATTTGTAGGTCACCCGATCACACAATAGCCTAGGAAGCATTAGCATGAATGTGTCAGTTATTTAAACACGTACAGCATGGTAATTCAGATAGTTGTTGCATCTTCATCTTTTCAATATTTTTTTAAAAAATACAATATATGCTAAAAAATAGTCACACAGTTCCTGTATTGTAATCCTTGAGTTTCCGTGTTCACCATTCAAAACGATTCCGTCCAGTGTTCTCATAACACATCCTTTTTGTTTTTTGGTTATCCAAACCCCCGTAAATGAAGCATGAGTGTGGTAAACTATTACACGCCCACTGAACAGTGACAAGTTGGACCGTATGTTTCTGTCTTTAAAAGAGTTTGTCATTTGCATCAGTTCTTGCTGATCCAAAAAGGGGCACTGGGGCCATAAATACAAGTATTGCCAAGTATCTAACAACTAATTTTCAAAAAAGCGGTATAAAAAGGCAGAGCGTTAACTACCACCTGCATGCTGTATAAGCATTGGTCTATAGGTAGTACAAAAATGTACAAAATAAATGTGCTGCAAAACAACCAGGATGTTTCATAGACACAAAAGTACAGATGTCATTTGACAAGGCAGGCAGACAGACCCCCCGACACCCCCAACCCTGACCTGATGATCTCTACTCCACCCACCCAGCCTCTGTGTTGAAGGGAACAAAAAAGTACACATTCTTTTTCTAAGGCATTTTGTACACTAGCTAATGAGACCCAAGTGTTACTGTACGTTTCCCTTTACTCCAAGGACCTCTCTGTCAATATTTGAGCCATGGGTGAGCGGCGATGGAGGCTTTGCTGCGGTCTCCATAGTCGTACAGCAGCTCCTCACCCTTGTCGATGTCTCGGGAAGCGACGAGGATGAGGTGAGGGATGCCGTTAATGTCGTGGAGTTTGGTTTGGCAGTTTCCGTTTTTACTGTGATTTATCAGCCGACCCATTCGGCCAGTCTCTTTTGTAGCATCCACACTGTGGGAAGGAAAGACAACGTGAGAGATGGTAAAGGTCCCATTCACTGATCTGTCCCCACATTTTGACAGCTCCCACAGGTTTTAATGAAATATTTGTGACATATTTTGTTCAAATTACCTTAAATTATTTAATTGTTGCAGCATTCCCCATTGTGGGACTAATAAAGGCTTATCTTATCTTATCATTATGAATCATCTTTTGCAGCCTTTCTCAGAAAGGCTGGTTTCAGTGCGTATCACTTTAAATTCCTAAGACCACATTTAACTCCACTGCTCTGATGTCACTATTGCCAATTTTAGGGGCTAGCTCCAAGCTTGGATAGAGCTTGAGCCAAATAACATAAATCTCTATTAAAGAAAGAAAGGAAAAAAGAAAAAAAGGAAATAAGATAGGACAGAATTGTGTGATTTCAGTGGTTGATGAGATATGACTGGTCCCTGGACTACAACAAGCACAGAAATATTTGCAACTGAGTGGCTAAACTACTAGCTTCAGCTAGCTGCCTTTGGTCCCAGTTAGAGATAATGCTACAAGAAAATAATCTAAAATAACGTCCAAGAACAGCGTATATAGTCCAGCAGAGCTGTGCAATATGACAATTTATATTGGTGCCACGATAAAAAACATCTACCGTTTCATATAATACTGTATCATTTATATTGGGATTTAAATGAGACATACCCCATTTCTACTTGTCAGGAGAAAGGTGCATAGAAAGGTGCATACTGACCCACCTCTCCCCCACAGTGCACCAGGTGGGTGCAATAGTGGGTTCCAGTGATTAGCACAGCAGCTAACTCCAAGTTTATGTTTTGGTCATATAGCCACTACTTCTGTTTGCCAGGGATGTGGGACTTCTTCCCACCATGCTGCGTCAGAGAGGATAGTCCTCTAACCTCGTTTTAATTGGAGGTAAGTAACGTTAACACCATCTCTCTCTAATTATTAAAACAGCAAATGCTAAATGATGATGCTAACTTGTTGCTAATAGGAAACAGTGTATCAGACCATCATTTCTTTGGTTTAAATAACTGCTGAGTTTCTTAATTTTGTTTGAAAAAAATATTATGAAAGTGCGTGACAGCAGCTGAATACATACTGAATAAATAATAAATATATTAAGTGTCAGAGGAGCAAACTGGCTCTTAATGTAACTTGATTTCTAATCATTTTTAATTAGTGAAGTAGCAATAATGAATAAAGTGGAATTCATCTCAAATGCACATTAAAAAACTATTTTATAACACTGCAAAATTAAGAGGAGAAAGGTGCATAAAATTTATGACAAATGAATTTGTACAATTGATTTTTTTTAGTATGTAATTTAAAATGTAAAAAATATATCTTTTTATTGGTAATTATATAGAAACTAGAATTTACAGAATATGTATATTGTGATATATTATCAAATAAGATTACTTATATCGTTCATATCATTACTTATATCGCTGCATCAAGTATACACAAGTCTTATTGCTGTTAGGCGTAGCCAAGCTAATGCTAACAGTTCAATGTAGCATTACAGTGAAAATATAACTAAATAAGCCAGAATGATGCAAGACATTATCGACGGCGGATTAATGAACCAGGTGGAAACAATGATTTCTATTAGAGTGACTGAAATCTAAAGAGCATAACAATATAAGCCCTACTTGGCAGGACAACTCTGCACCATTACCTCTGAATCCAACACCTTTGCAGACAGACAGCTAGGCTAATAAGATGACCAGTAAGAGAGTAGCTTTCCCATTTTTTGATGTACAGGAAAAGACCTAGAAGAGTCACTTCAGCTGGTCGAAGCCAGAATCGATATAAAGGCTGTTTCATTTTGATTTTTTCTTTAATAGCCATTTTTCTGTAGTCACTAGGGCTGTTCAGAGTTAACATTTTTGATGCTCTAAATATTCAAAAGTAAATATCCAAACAGTCTGTACAGTCTTTCTTCTCCGTCGGTTGGATGCCTCAGTATCATTTTTTTCAGAAATGTGACTTTTTTTATACAGTGGTGTGAAAAAGTGTTTGCCCCTTCCTGATTTCTCATTTTTTTGTATGTTTGTCACACTTAAATGTTTCAGATCATCAAACAAATTTAAATATTAGACAAAAATAACACAAGTAAACAGGCAATGCACTTTTTAAATGAAGGTGTTTATTATTAAGGGAAACAAAAATCCAAACCTACATGGTCCTGTGTGAAAAAGTGATTGCCCCCTAAACCTAAAAACTGGTTGGGCCACTTTTAGCAGCAACAACTGCAATCAAGCGTTTGTGATAACTGGCAATGAGTCTTTTACAGCGCTGTGGAGGAATTTTGGCCCACTCATCTTTGCAGAATTGTTGGAATTCAGCCACATTGGAGGGTTTGAGCATGAACCACCTTTTAAGGTCATGCCACAGCATCTCAATCAGATTCAGGTCAGGACTTTGACTAGGCCACTCCCAAGTCTTCATTTTTCTTTTCTTAAGCCATTCATAGGTGGACTTGCTAGTGTGTGCTGGATCATTGTCCTGCTGCAGAACCCAAGTGCACTTCAGCTTGAGGTCACGAACAGATGGCTGGACATTCTCCTTCAGGATTTTTTGGTAGACAGCAGAATTCATGGTTCCATTTACCACAGCAAGTCTTCCAGGTCCTGAAGCAGCAAAACAGCCCCAGACCATCACACTACCACCACCATATTTTACTGTTGGTATGATGTTCCTTTTCTGAAATGCCGTTACATTTACGCCAGATGTAATGGCACACACATCTTCCAAAAAGTCCAACTTTTGTCTCGTCAGTCCACAGACTATCTTCCCAAAAGTCTTGGTGATAATCAAGATGTTTTCTGGCAAAACTGAGACAAGCCTTTATGTTCTTTTTGCTCAGCAGTGGTTTTCGTCTTGGAACTCTACCATGCAGGCTATTTTTGCCCAGTCTCTTTCTTATGGTGGAGTCATGAACATTGACCTTAACTGAGGCAAATGAGGCCTGCAGTTCTTTGGATGTTGTTGTGGGGTCTTTTGTGACGTCTTGGATGAATCGTCGCTGCGCTCTTGGGGTAATTTTGGTTGGCCAGCCACTCCTGGGAAGGTTCACCACTTTTCCATGTTTTCGCCATTTGTGGATAATGGCTCTCACTGTGGCTCGCTGGAGTTCCAAAGCTTTAGAAATGGCTTTATAACCTTTTCCAGACTGATAGATCTCAATTACTTTGTTTCTCATTTGTTCCTGAATTTCTCTGTATTGCAGCATGATGTCTAGCTTTTGAGGATGTTTTAGTCTACTTCACTTTGTCAGGCAAGTCCTATTTAAGTGATTTCTTGATTGAGAACAGGTGCGGCAGTAATCAGGCCTGGGTGTGGCTACAGAAATTGAACTCAGCTTTCCAAAGATGTGCTAAACCACAGTTAATTTATGTTTTAACGGGGGGGAGGTCACTTTTTCCACACAGGGCCATGTAGGTTTGGACCCCCCCCCCCCTTAATAATAAACACCTTCTTTTAAAAACTGCATTTTGTATTTACTTGTTATCTTTGTCTAATGTTTAAATTTGTTTGATGATCTGAAACATTTAAGTGTGACAAACATACAAAAAAAAGAGAAATCAGGAAGGGGGCAAACACTTTTGTACACCACTGTAAAATTGGAATTTTTGTACAAATTTGAAACATTTTCATAAACTTACAGCTTTTCTTGTAATTTTCAGTCTTTTTCAAATTCATATTTTCAAAATCATAATTTAACAATTTTTCTCATAATTTTGTATTTTGTCTTAATTTTGCAGCCTTTCTTGTAAATTTCAGGACATATTTCCTCACAATTTTGCCTTTTTTGTCACATGAATTTGAATCTTTTTTTTTTTTTTTTTTCACTTAACTTTTCATTTTTTTTTCTTTGTAAAATTTGGCAAAGGTCAGCTTGTAGTTTAATTTTATTTGAGTTTGGGAGGGGAAAAATTAATTGCTGAATACCAAAATAGAAAACCCAATATGGAGAAAAGACTGAATATCAATATAATCAAATATTTCAGTACAGCCTTAGTATTTTCTTAGAGTAATACAGTGTTGTCTAACTTTACTTTTACCTATTTTCAGTACACTTTTACGCTTTAACTTTCAGTTCTATATTTTATTTCTTGGTTCCAAAAGTAGCTTTGTATATTTATCATCATACACTCACTTTGTGTAGCTCATCAAATGGTATAAAAATAAAAACTAAGTGTCCAGAGAGCACAAACCTCCACCAATCCAGACAATTTTCGTCTCCCTAATTTTATTTTAAATAACAACCTATTAGTTGTCAGACACCACCCTCTGTTGGTGGCAATCAAGACATCCAATAAGGCACGGCGTTCATTCTCCTCTTTGGAACTTTTGAAAAATTCCTGATAGTGATTCAGAGCACCCTTAACAAAAAAAAAAAAAGACCTCCCTAGTGGGACTAATAACCCCCTATATTTTCTGAAATTCATGAATCCAAACAAATCCATATTGATTTTTTTTAAATATGGTGCAGAGGAATGTCAAATCCCACCTATGCACTAAAATAGGAATCTTTTTTATTTATTTTTTTTTTTAAAGAAAATTCATAAAGCAGTAGCGGTGCTTCTACATGCCAACAATAAAAAGTGACTAGCTCATCATACCAGTATGTTTTGCAGAGGTACTGGAAGTAGTACATGTAGCAGCCGGTGGCAGGATCTTGAGCGTATTCAGCCTCCCTCTTCTTTGCGTCGGTGATCTGCAGCAGGTCTCCGTGGTACTCTACCACATAATCACCTTTCTGGAAACAGCGAGTGGCAAACACCGCTCTGCCCTTTCCTTCAATATGTTGCACCTACAAAATAAATGAGGTTTTTTCTATGGTTACACTGTTGAATAACCTCAATGTATTTACTCAACTAGTATGCACATTTTATTAAAGTGTAGTTTTAAGCATTTTGCTTTTAGTTTAAACTGTATTCCTGCAAGCAAAAAATATAAAAGGATGCACCATAACCTCAATGAGAGCAGATTTTTAAACACAAGCTGTGCTGCTCAAACAGATATTAGAGAAAAAAAAGACACACCTCCATGCCATCCTCTATTCCATTAGTGATGAGATCATCTATCAGCTTCTTTTGTTCACACTGGGGAAAAAAAATAAAATGTAAAATGGTTTCAAAAACAATGGTTCAATTCAATGGTTTCTACTGGATCTAAGTGCTGCCTTTGATTCTTTTAACCAGACTAAAGGACCTGGTTGGCCTCTCTGGTACTGTTCTTAATTGGTTCAAGTCCTACCTCACAGACAAGAACTTTTAAAGTACAGTATCTCACAAAAGTGAGTACACCCCTCACATTTTTGTAAATATTTTATTATATCTTTTCATGGGGCAACACTGACGATATGACACTTTGATACGATGTAAAGTAGTCGGTGTACAGCTTGTACAACAATGCAAGTCTGCTGTCCCCTCAACATAACTCAACACAGCCATTACTGTCTAAACCGCTGGCAACAAAAGTGAGTACACCCCTAAGTGAAAATGTCCAAATTGTGCCCAATTAGCCATTTTCCCTCCCCGGTGTCATGTGACTCGTTAATGTTACAGGGGGGCAGGTGTGTTAAATTTGAGGGGTGTACTCACTTTTATGAGATACTGTATGGATGCATTTTCTTCCAGAGTCTACAAAATAAATTGTGGTGTGCCTCAAAGTTCAATTTTAGGTCCAACGCTTTAATTTGTACATGCTGCCCCTTGGGGGTGTTATCAGGAGACATGGTGTTAATTACCATCGATACGCTGATGACACACAACTGTATACCGCCGTGTCTCCTGGTGACATGGAACCAGCCAATACCATTTATAACTGTATTTTAGACATTAAATCATGGATGGCAGCAGGCTTTCTTCAGCTCAACCAGGGCAAAGCTGAAATTTTAGTCATCGGTCCTGAAGCTCAGAGAGAGAAAATTTTACCAAAATTATATAGTCTGTCTTTTACCCCATCCCAATATGTTAATAATTTGGGCGTCATTTTAGACTCTGAGCGTTGTTTTATTCCACACATTAAAAACATAACACGAACAGGATTTTACCATCTAAAGAACATAGCCAGAGTCTGCTCATTTCTCTCTCGAGCAATCCCCGAGGAGAAATTGATCTGTCTTAGCCAACACACAAACTCATACACACCTAAAACACGCACCCACGGTGAGGCTGCTTTTAGTTGCAACGGCCCACGTCTGTGGAACAGCCTGCCGGAGAACATCAGGGCTGCCGAGAATGTTCATGTTTTTAAAAGCAAGCTCAAGACCTATTTTAACCTTGCTTTTGATTAGTTTCCTATTTTAATTGTCTTACTTTATGATTTCAAACCTATTTTATATCACAATTACTTACTGTGAATTACTAATACTTTTGAAAATATGTCTGTTTGACTGTATTTAAGTGTTTTATTCTTCTAGTCATCTTAACTACCTAGTCTTTATCACCCTGTCTAAGCTCCAACGTTTCCTCATTGGGAGCCCTCCTCAGGGAATTGTGCCCATTTTCTGGCTGCAGGGCACTGGCCTGTGATTGCCCTGGTCTGCCCGGCTGAGGGGATCGTGTACTGCAGCACCACACCTGCAGTGTCAACCCCTCGGACGGGACTTGGGCGGGACTAGCCAAAGTTTCTTTGTGTGTGTGTGTGGGGGGGGGGGGGGGACTGTGTTTTATTTCAATGTGTGAAGCACTTTGTGTTGCATCTTTTTGTATGAAAAGTACTATATAAATAAATCTTTGATTGACTGATAACAAAGATGATTGGATTTTCCCCTCACAGACACAGATCAGCATCAGGAAAAACTTTGCATAAATGGACAATGGAAATTCCAACTGCAAATAGTATTCACACCCTAGAGGAATACATTTAGGGGCAGATTTGCTAATGTGCTGCGCCATCACAAAGCCCTCTTTTGGCATTAAAAAACTACTGTTGAGATTTACTAAAGGGCACAAGGCAAAGTTAGCAGTGGAAAGGCGTGGACTATATTAATTTTGCGCCTGGCCTCACTGCATATGTATTTGTGGGAGTTGTCATGTCAACTCGCAAATTTGAGGGAGGGGAGTATTTAAATGACTGGCGCAAGGTGATTTACTCAGGTTTGCCATTGTCAATCTCCTGCTAAATGTGCCAGGATTTAACGTCCAAAAAAAGCTTGTCTTAATTCATCTGCGCCTGATGACAGTGAGAACCAAGGGCACACGGCCAGAGAGAGAGAAGCTTCTCCCTGCACGTGACTTGGTTTGGCATGACAGAACAGATCAATATGAACAGAAACGATCTCACAGAGATCGGTGTTGTGCCGAACTGGACATCAGCCGGCAGAGGATTTTTTTTAAATTTCATTTGTTTATATACAGCATCATAATAATAATATATTTCATTTATAACGTGCTTTACATCTCGGGGCAAAATCTCTCCACAAATAGGATTAAGGACAAAAATAAAAGCAAACATTAAGTACATATGATGACACACCAGGACATCCCTGGTGAGAACTGCTCTCAAATATTTTACCTGGTAAAATAAAGGTCAAATAAATCAAATGAAAAAGCTTTCCTAAACAATGAATTCATATCCATAAAATAGTACAGCCCTTCCTACCTGGAGTGGACAAAATAAAAAGCACAGATCCATATGTCCCCCGACACTGCAACATCGTAGTAACTCAATGGCAGCAGTCTCTGCTGTGGCTGCCCGAGGAATAAGTGAAATCGTTTGTGTTTAATTTTATCATGTTCCAGACTTCAGAAAAGATAAAATGCACATACTGTGGGGTCAACCCCCACAGCCTACAGACTAGCAGAGCGCACAGCTGGAGCAATTAGCAGAACAATGACTGATATCAATAGGCAGCCTCTCTTTTGTCTAGCTTCTTCCTGCCAGTAATCTGCTTTGATATGTGTGACTCAAATGCAGGTGTTCATGCTTCCTGTTCTGTGATGCTAGTGTGCCTTTCATGTATTGTCTGTAACTGGGTATATAAGCTGACTGAAATTCATGTTCACTCTCTCTCTCTCACTGCTCATCTGACTAGACGCATCCACCGTCTGCTAGGAGAGCCTCCGGGCTCGCTCTGGCGCGCATGCACGGCGCCGGAGTGAGTCTGTGATGGCGGTATGATTAATAAACTCCCTTAAACTCTCATTTCGCCGCCTTATTATTTCATGCCGCCACAATACAATATTTATGAAAAGTCATGGACTGAGAGACCTGTAGATTTTGTTAAAACAAAGTTATTCACATAATAAAACCCCAGAGTCACCATTAGACCATCTTGAGGGTTCGTGTGTTAATAAAATAAACACGCTGGTCAATAATCAGTTTATTCATAAGTAGTCCTTAATTTATACATATTAAACAAAGGAGTCCGCCATGTGAAATGACAATCAAAACTTTGATATATGATGAACAAATATGAATTATTTTACTGGGGTTTGCACTTAAACAAAAACTTAAAGTTTTTAAAAACTATATTATGCCCCACTGAGCTGGCTGTGCCTTTGTTGATGACCCGCTTCCTCAGGTGTGCCTGTGCGCAATTTTGTGGTGCTCTTGGCAGATGGGTGGGCATTACTGAAATGAAGTGTCTGTGTTCATTATTTTGCGTGTTGTTAGTAGATCACTGGTAAAAACTGGCCACTCCCTGAGGCGCTCTGTCTAATTTGCACACTTGCTAATTTGCACTGCCCTAGTAAATCTGCCCCTTAGCGTTTAACTCTTATTAACATCACAAAATAGGAATATTTGTGGGGAAAAAACAGAACTTATGAGACACCAATGTTTTGTCTGATCTAAAAGTATCAAAATATTACTTTCGGTTATGGCGGCCACGTAGGAAGACGTGTTTCACACTGCTCTGCTCGTAAAAATAAAAATTTTACTAAAACTCTCTTAATTGGAACAAAAACCCATCCCAGAGTTTTGGTGCAGATATGGTAAAGACCAAGGTTGGAAAATTAGGTGGAGGAAAAGGTAATTTGACAAAACAACCCAAGCTAACAGACTTCCACGCTCGAGGCGAAATAGAAAAAACTCCAGAGGCAGCGGCAGAGCGGGAACTGCTGAAGAGGGGACAAACGCAGTGCTCACTGCCATCAACTCCATGAGAACAGAGTTTTTGTCTAAATTTGATGGGATTATAGCAGCGATAGAAGGTATGAGAAAGGAAATAAACTACTGCATGGAGTGAGTGTCGCAGACTAGACTAGACTAGACTCTTCAACAATGGAGTCTAACGAGGTGAGCGGGCATAGAGCCCACGTCGGTTGAGTGCATTACTTACTGTTTTCTTTGAAACAGCAGTACCTGCTAACTCCAGGTCTTTCTGGAGCTCTTCACGAGTAGTCCCTGGCTCTTGGATAACTCTGATAATTCCTTTGACTCCTCTGTCAGAAATCTTGCAAGGAGCTCCTGGTCATGGCCAGTTTATGGTAAAATGATGTTCTTTCCACTTCTGAATTATGGCTCCAGATGGCGCCAACCGCTCACTGGAACATTCAGCAGTTTAGAAATGCGCCTGTAACCAATGCCATCATTCTGTTTTGCAACAATGAAGTTACAAAGGTCAAGAGAGAGCTCTTTGCTTCTACCCATCATGAGTTCTTTGTAGTGTGACAATCTTATATTCACAGACCTGTTTAAAGGCTATCAGTCAGGACTTAACCAGCTGAAATTAATTTGCACTGATGGAGGATGAGATGGCTTCCTAAATTCTCAAGGATTTCAGCTTATTTCTTGGCTTTCTATACCTTTTTGCATCTCTTTTTCTTCATGTGTTCAATACTTATTCCTTGTACCATTCCACTTTATTAAATATAACTTGTTTTGTGTGCACCATTGCCTTCATTTCTTTGTTATGTATGGATTACTTGGGTTGTTACTGATATCTGGTGAAAATCTCAGGTCAATGCCTCTATCAGAAATATGTTTAATGAGAAAAATGTTGACGTTGTGGGGGAGCTAGGTGTTATTTTGACTTCTCCACTCAGAGAGTATGGTCCTTGAGAAGAGAGGTCGCCCGGGGGTCCAGACGGAGCAGCAAAGGTTGGGCAATTCCCGGGGAGAAGAAAGAGATGCTGGGCTGCCGGGAAAAGGAAGTGGTGCAGCACCAGCGTCATGTTGTGTTAATGCACCGCACGGGCTTTGTCATGTAACAGTTATGGTGTCAGAGCCCCAGGCCACTATGCAAATGATTAAAGGTATATAAGTGAGATGCACTGTGGCCTGGGGGCTCTAATGTGATCTTGACTTGTTAAGAGAGAATAAAGTCTGTGCTGATTCAGCTCGTTGCCTCACCCTGTTCATTCTCTCTACACTGGTGACCCTTGACATGCAATGGAAGGTGAGACTAGCACCCCGGAGACAAGCTGGAGAGGAAGCGCCAGCGCTGCATGCGCTGTTTCAGTCAAGCTCCCGGACTTTGGCTGCACAACCCGACAGCGTGGTTCTTACACACAGAGGCCCAGTTCGCTCTCCGTGGGGTAACAGCAGACGAGACCAAATACTACTACGTGGTCGCTGCGCTGAACGCGCGCACCACACAGCAGGTGGCAAGCCTGCTCCCAGAGCCGCCGGTCCACGGAAAATACAAGGCGCTCAAGAAGATGCTGATCCAGCGCTACACGCTTTCGGACTGTGAAAGAGCAGAAAGGCTCCTGACACGTTCTGAGTTAGGGGACAGATCAGCCGTTGAATTGATGGAGAGCATGTGGACATTGATGGGCAGAGATGGCAAGCTGTTCCTGTTCGCCCACCTGTTCCTCAGAAACCTCCCGGCAGCAGTGAGAGCGATCCTGGCAAACTCCCCACTGCTGGCAACGAGGAACTATAGCACACTAACGCAGGAAGCGGATTGTATCAGCCTGGTGACCAGAACCTTCGGCATAAACGCAGCGGCACCGGAGCCCAGAGGGACGGCCAGCAAGGTCGAGAAGCTGCTGGTGGTGGCTGGTGCAGAAGCCAGGATGCACAGGAAGGACATGATCTGCCTCTATCATCGCTGTTTCGGAGCGGACGCACAGCAATGCGTGCTACTGTGCCAGTTCAAGCGGTCGGGAAACGCCAAGGCCGGCAGTCGGTTGCAGCTGCATCCGCTGGTGACAGAGATAAGCTGCTCTACATCACAGACTCACATTTGGGGAGACGGTTCCTGGTGGACTCCGGCTCCCAGAACAGCCTCATCCTGCCGTTCAACTCAGACAGGGTGGCAGGAAGTAGCGGTCCCGAGCTAGCAGCTGCCAACGGATCGGACATTAAGACATTTGGTGAGCGGACACTGACTATACAGTGGGGTAAAAAAGTATTTAGTCAGCCACCAACTGTACAAGTTCTCCCACTTAAAAGATGAGAGGTCTCCAATTTTCATCATAGGTATATCTCAACTATGAGAGACAAAATAAGAAAAAAAAATCCAGAAAATCACATTGAAGGATTTTTAATGAATTAATTGGTAAATTCCTCAGTAAAATAAGTATTTGGTCAATAACAAAAGTTCATCTCAGTACTTTGTTATATACCCTTTGTTGGCAGTGACAGAGGTCAAACGTTTTCTGTAAGTTTTCACAAGGTTTTCACACACTGTTGCTGGTATTTTGGCCCATTCCTCCATGCAGATCTCCTCTAGAGCAGTGATGTTTTGGGGCTGTCGCTGGGCAACACAGACTTTCAACTCCCTCCAAAGATTTTCTATGGGGTTGAGATCTGGAGACTGGCTAGGCCACTCCAGGACCTTGAAATGCTTCTTACGAAGCCACTCCTTCGTTGCCCGGGCGGTGTGTTTGGGATCATTGTCATGCTGAGATACTGTCAGCTTAGAACACACTGACATACATATATATATATATATATATATATATATATATATATATACACTACCGTTCAAAAGTTTGGGGTCACTTAGAAATTTTCTTATTTTTGAAAGAAAAGCACTTTTTTTCAATAAAGATAACTTTAAACTAATCAAAAATACACTCTATACATTGCTAATGTGGTAAATGACTATTCTAGCAGCAAATGTCTGGTTTTTGGTGCAATATTTAGATAGGTGTATAGAGGCCCATTTCCAGCAACTATCACTCCAGTGTTCTAATAGTACAATGTATTTGCTCATTGCGTCAGAAGGCTAATGGATGATTAGAAAACCCTTGTGCAATCATGTTAGGTCTGCAATGCTGTAATTGCTGCAAATGGAGGATTCTTTGACGAAAGCAAAGTTTGAAGGAAAAAATTATTATTTCAAATACAAATCATTATTTCTAACCTTGTTAATGTCTTGACTATATTTTCTATTCATTTTACAACTCATGGTGGTAAATAAGTGTGATTTTTCATGGAAAACACAAAATAATTGTCTGGGTGACCCCAAACTTTTGAACGGTAGTGTATATATATGTCATTAAGTAATGACATATATATACTGACAGAATACTGTCAGCTTCTTCCCTCCAGACGGAGGTTTGCTGTCCCAAAAAGTAAAACCCAGCGATACAAAAACAGCTTTGTCCCTGCTGCTGTCAAACTCCCTCCAAAGATTTTCTATGGGGTTGAGATCTGGAGACTGGCTAGGCCACTCCAGGACCTTGAAATGCTTCTTACGAAGCCACTCCTTCGTTGCCTGGGCAGTGTGTTTGGGATCATTGTCATGCTGAAAGACCCAGCCACGTTTCATCTTCAATGCCCTTGCTGGTGGAAGGAGGTTTTCACTCAAAATCTCACGATGCATGGCCCCATTCATTCTTTCCTTTACACGGATCAGTCATCCTGGTCCCTTAGCAGAAAAACAGCCCCAAAGTATGATGTTTCCACCCCCATGCTTCACAGTAGGTATGGTGTTCTTTCTCCTCCAAACACGACAAGTTGAGTTTTTACCAAAAAGTTCTATTTTGGTTTCATCTGACCATATGACATTCTCCCAATCCTCTTCTGGATCATCCAAATGCTCTCTAGCAAACTTCAGACGGGCCTGGACATGTACTGGCTTAAGCAGGGGGACACGTCTGGCACTGCAGGATTTGAGTCCCTGGCAGCGTAGTGTGTTACTGATGTAGCCTTTGTTACTTTGGTCCCAGCTCTCTGCAGGTCATCCACTAGGTCCCCCCATGTGGTTCTGGGATTTTTGCTCACCGTTCTCGTGATCATTTTGACCCCACGGGGTGAGATCTTGCGTGGAACCCCAGATCGAGGGAGATTATCAGTGGTCTTGTATGTCTTCCATTTTCTAATAATTGCTCCCACAGTTGATTTCTTCACACCAAGCTGCTTACCTATTGCAGATTCAGTCTTCCCAGCCTGGTGCAGGTCTACAATTTTGTTTCTGGTGTTCTTTGACAGCTCTTTGGTCTTGGCCATAGTGGAGTTTGGAGTCTGACTGTTTGAGGTTGTGGACAGGTGTCTTTTATACTGATAATGAGTTCAAACAGGTGCCATTAATACAGGTAATGAGTGGAGGACAGAGGAGCCTCTTAAAGAAGAAGTTACAGGTCTGTGAGAGCCAGAAATCTTGCTTGTTTGTAGGTGACCAAATACTTATTTTACTGAGGAATTTACCAATTAATTCATTAAAAATCCTTCAATGTGATTTTCTGGATTTTTTTTTTCTCATTTTGTCTCTCATAGTTGAGGTATACCTATGATGAAAATTGGAGACCTCTCTCATCTTTTAAGTGGGCGAACTTGCACAATTGGTGGCTGACTAAATACTTTTTTGCCCCACTGTATGTTTGCATGGGCACAACTTCCAGTGGACCTTCATTATAGCTGCATGTGCCTCCCCCATTTTGGGTGCAGACTTTCTATGTGCGCATGGTTTATTAGTTGATGTTGCTAATAGACGGCTGGTGGATGCTGTGTCGTTTGATTCTCTGCCCTGTACAGCTCGAGGAGCCGGGTCAACAACATTAGCCAACGTTACAGCTCCAGGGGGTAAGTTCTAACAGTTACTCACCCAGTTCCCAGCACTCACGGTTCTGACGTTTTCAGCGACCGTAACAAAGCACGGGGTCAAGCATTTTATCACTACCTAAGGGCCGCCCGTTTTCGCACGACCTCGGCGCCTGGACGCAGCTAAACTGGCCAGCATGAGCGAGGAGTTCACCAACTTGGAGAGGTTAGGCATCATCAGGTGTTCAAACAGCTCGTGGGCATCCCCGCTTCACATGGTGCCTAAAGCTGACGGGTCGTGGTGACCATGCAGCGATTTCCGGCAATTAAACAATGCTACGGCACACGACCGCTACCCTATCCCCCATATCCAGGATTTTTCCGTGCACCTGACGGGGGCACGCATTTTTTCCAAGGTGGACCTTGTCCGCTGTTACCACCAGGTCCCGGTGCATGCAGAAGACGTACCAAAAACGGTGGTGATAACTCCGTTCGGCCTTTTCGAATTTTTGCGCATGCCATTTGGATTAAAAGGCACAGCGCAGACCTTCCAAAGGATGATGGACGCAGTGCTGTGCGATCTGCCCTTTGTTTTTGTTTACCTGGATGACATCCTGGTAGCCAGCGTGTCCGAGGATGAGCATGTCGCCCACCTCAGGACGGTTTTCCAGATATTGGGAGTGCACGGTTCAGTAACACTGGTCAACACCAAATTTATTTGGGTTTTTTTTAGCTGATTTAGGACTATTTTGATGTGCTGAATCCAAAAATCACATTGGTTTTGCTCAATCAGGTCAACTTTTTGAATTATGGCCACATGTTGTTTTATACGTTTTTGTTTACATGTACGGGTATTTTTGCTTTATATGATGCAAAATTCTTTTTTATGTCTTGAAATTCTCTGAATTTTGAACAATGATGATGTAACATTCAATTTACATGTACTTACCTTTATATAAAGGTAAGTACATGCACAGTAAGTACTAAGTAAGTACAGGTTTTTACTTAGCACCTGATCGAGAGAAACAGATGTCATTTTCGGATTCAGCGGCGTAAAAATGTCTTAAATCAGTTGAAAAAACACAGACAACTTACAAAAAAATAATTTTTGTAACCCTGTGTAATCCAACTGGCCAAGTGCCAGTTCGGTGCGGCAGCGATCGATTTTTTGGGCCACTGCATTTTGCTGGAGGGCACAATCCCGTTACCGGACAAAGTGTACGCGGTGTCAGACTTTCCGCGTCCTCAGACGGTGAGGGTGCTTCAGGAGATTTTGGGGATGGTTAATTTTTACAACCGTTTCCTCCCCCGCGCAGCCCAGCTGATGCAGCTGTTGTACGCTGCGCTTCAAAAAAAAAAAATAATAAAAAAAAAAATAAGAGACCTGCGGACAGCATCGACTGGACCCCTGAGCGGGATCAGGCTTTTTCGAATGCCAAAACAGTGCTGGCAAAGGCCGCATTACTTGCGCACCCAGATCCATTGGCACGGATAGCGCTCACTACGAACGCATCTGATGTGGCCATGGGGGCCGTAGTGGAGCAGTGCGTCGTAGGTTTGTGGCAGCCGCTTGCATTTTTCAGCAGAACTTTGCGCGACAACGAGTGCAAGTACAGCGCATTTGACAGAGTTGCTGGCTCTCCACCTGGTGATACGCCATTTCCAGTTCTGGCTGGAGGGGCGCGACTTCACCGCGTTTGTGGACCACAAGCCGCTAACGTACACTATGGCCAAAGTCTCGGCCTGGCAGCAATGGCAGCTGGCCGCAATCTCAGAGTTTACGACCAACATTCGGCACGTGGCGGGTAAACTCAATGTGGTGGCAGACTGCCTCTCGTGCGCATTGGTTGCCCCAGTCTATGTGGGAATAAATTACCCTGCCATGGTCGCGGAGCAAGCCAGGGATGCGGACATTTGCACGCTCCAGTCTGGACCAACAGGGTTAAGGCTGGAGAGCAGAGTACTGCAAGAAGGGGGCCCTCCCCTACTCTGTGACATCTCCACAGGCCTCCCGCGCTCTTGGCGCCATCAGGTTTTTCAGTCGGTACACTCCCTTGTGCACCCGGGAGTGTGCGCTTCAGTGAAACTGTTGGGGGCGAAATTCGTCTGGCTGCATTTGCGTAAAGAGGTGAAAGAGTGGGCAGCAGCTTGCGTCTCGTGCCAACGAGCCAAGGTACATAGGCACACCAGGGCTCTCCTCGAACCGTTCCACATCCCGGTCCACGTCCACGTGGACCTGGTGGGGCCTCTTCCGCCGTCGCAGGGGTTTACGCATCTCTTGACAGTCGTGGACCGCACCATGCGCTGGCCCGAAGCGGTACCGCTAGCTTCTACCATGTCCGCGGAAGTAGTGTGTGCTTTTTTGTCAACTTGGGTGGCACGTTTTGGAGTTCCTTCGGAAATCACATCCAACAGGAGCCCACAGTTCGTTTCCGAACTCTGGTCCGAGATGGCCCGGAGCCTGGGGGTCAACATTCACCGCACTACCGCGTAGAACCCCCAGGCCAACAGGTTATGCGAACATTTCCACAGGTCACTTAAGGCAGCACTCAAGACTTCACTCACGGACGCAAATTGGGTAGACCGTCTGCCTTGGGTTCTTTTAGGGTTGCGTTCCACACTGAAGGACGATTTGGCAGCCTCGGCAGGACTTGTTTTTTCCCCAACCGCTGCGGATCCCCAGGGAATTTTTACTGGACAACCCCGAGGCTGAGCCGCCCACGCATTCTCTACGTGGCGCAGAGGTAGGGAGTGTCCCAGGCCAGGCCCACAACTGTTTTCCCTGTGCATTCGTCCCAAAAGCTTGTGGAATGCATCTTTTGTGTTCGTCAGACATGATGCACACTAGAACCCGCTGCGCCCACCATACGACGGGCCGTTCAGAGTGTTGGAACCTGGTGCGAAACATTTCGTGTTAGACTTGGCTGGACGTAGAGAGACCGTCTGCATTGACAGGCTTAAGCCCGCTTTTGTGTTAGCAGACGAACAGGTGGTGTTGGCCCGGTCTCCCCGGCGCGGACATCCCCCGCTGGGGGCCCCGCAGGTTGGTGACTCCTCAGCAGGGGCAGGCACGCATGTTGAGGATGTGTTTTCTCCCCCTCCCCTTTTCTCCCCACAGAATGACGTGCCCCCCGGGGCACCCCAGCAGCAGAGCAGCGCCACAGAGCCGGCAACCCCTCGTTACAGCTGTTGTGGACATCAGTTGAAGCCCAAAGGACGGGGGGGTTAAGGCCGATTCTGGGTGTTCGGGGGCGGGGAGCTAGGTGTTAGACTTCTCTACCCAGAGTATGGTCCTTGAGAAGAGAGGTCGCCAGGTGGTCCAGATGGAGCATCAAAGGTTGGGCACCCCATGAGGAGAAGAAGAGACGCTGGGCCTCCGGGAGAAGGAAGTAGTGCGGCACCAGCGTAGTGTTATGTTAATGCACCGCACGGGCTTTGTCATGTAACAGTTATGGTGTCGAAGCCCCAGGCCGCTATGCAAATGATTAAAGGTATATAAGTGAGATGCACTGTGGCCTGGGGGCTGTAATGTGATCTTGACTTGTTAGAGAGAATAAAGTCTGTGCTGATTCAGCGCGTTGCCTCACCTTGTTCATTCTCTCTACAACATGTTCCATACTTATTTTCCCCACTCTGGAAGAACATGTATCCATACAGTATCTCACAAAAGTGAATATACCCCTCACATTTTTGTAAATATTTTATTATATCTTTTCATGGGACAACACTGAAGATATGACACTTTGTAAATTTGCTGTCCCCTCAAAATAACTCAACACACAGTCATTAATGTCTAAACCGCTGGCAACAAAAGTGAGTACACCCTTAAGTGAAAATGTCCAAATTGTGCCTAATTAGCTATTTTCCCTCCCCGATGTCATGTATCTCTTTAGTGTTACAAGGTCTCAGGTGTGAATGGGGAGCAGGTGTGTTAAATTTGGTGTTATCACTGTCACACTCTTTCATACTGGTCACTGGAAGCTCAACATGGCACCTCGTGGAAAAGAACTCTCTGAGGATCTGAAAAAAAGAATTGTTGCTCTACATAAAGATGGCCTAGGCTATAAGAAGATTGCCAACACCCTGAAACTGAGCTGTAGCATGGTGGCCAAGACCATACAGTAGTTTAACAGGACAGGTTCCACTCAAAACACACCTTGCCACGGTCGACCAAAGAAAATGAGTGCACATGCTCAGCGTCATATCCAGAGGTTGTCTTTTGAAAATAGACGTGTGAGTGTTGCCAGCATTGTTGCAGAGGTTGAAGGGGTGGGGGGGTCAGCCTGTCAGTGCTCAGACCATATGCTGCACACTGCATCAAATTAGTCTGCATGGCTGTCGTCCCAGAAGGAAGCCCCTTTAAGAGATGATGCACAAGATAGCCTGCAAACAGTTTGCTGAAGACAAGCAGACTAAGGACATGGATTACTGGAACCATGTCCTGTGGTCTGATGAGACCAAGATAAACTTATTTGATTCAGATGGTGTCAAGCATGTGTGGCGGGAACCAGGTGAGGAGTACAAAGACAAGTGTGTCTTGCCTACAGTCAATCATGGTGGTGGGAGTGTCATAGTTTGGGGCTGCATGAGTGCTGCCAGCACTGGAGAGCTACAGTTCATTGAGGGAACCATGAATGCCAACATGTACTGTGACATACTGAAGCACAGGATGATCCCCTCCCTTTGGAAACTGGGGCACAGGGCAGTATTCCAACATGTGTGAATGGGTGGATGGCAGGATCTGTAAAGCGCTTTGGTCATCTAGAGATGAGAATAAAAGCGCTATATAAGTGAATGCCATTTACCGTTTATGATAACAACCCCAAACACACCAAAACAACCAGTGCCTTGCTAAAGAAACTGAGGGTAAAGGTGATGGACTGGCCAAGCATGTCTCCAGGCCTAAACCCTATTGAGCATCTGTGAGGCCTCCTCAAACAAAGAGTGGAGGAACACAAGGTCTCTAACATCCACCAGCTCCATGATGTTGTCATGGAGGAGCGGAAGAGGATTCCAGTAGCAACCTGTGAAGCTCTAGTGAACTCCACGCCCAAGAGAGTTAAGGCAGTGCTGGAAAATAATGGTGTCCACACAAAATATTCACACTTTGGGCACAATTTGGACATTTTCACTTAGGGGTGTACTCCCTTTTGTTGCCAGTGGTTTAGACATTAACCTGTTGAACTCCGGGTTTCCGTGGGCGGTCACGTCTCTGCGTCATAGTGCGTCTCAGTGCGCAGTGAAAAAAAAAAGCTGCATTTCCGTTCTTCCAGTACAGACACAGCCGCGAACAGAAAGCCAAAGGAGTGTTTGATTGGTTTAGATTTGACTGACCTCTCATTCGACTAATAAGAGCCTTGAATTGGGTTTCTGAAACCTTGAAGAACCAATGACTGAAAACCTAGCAAGAAGGACCTGCCTACCAACGACCGCAAATACAACGAGCCAATTGAAGCAGAGAAGTTTGACGACTGAAACGCGTGCGTCGCCGTGCGTAAAATCTTTTTTGCCTAAGCTGCTGGGTGACTCACATTGAGACCTGTGTGTAACGGTAGCGTTAGCCACTCTCAGCCATTAGCCAGTGTTTTTTTATTACTACTGTTCTTATTTGTTTTGAAAAATGGTTCGCAAAAACCGCAATCATGGAAGCGGAGATGGTTTGACCGGGTCGGGTGACCAGAACCACGAGTTCGTAACAACCGGACCAGCTTCATGTTCATCTGACAAAGAGGAACAGATGTTTGCCAACGACACTGCTGTTGTGGACAGGTAAGTGTTATAAGCTAAATTATTCTTTATCAATGAAAATAGTAATAAAAATGACTTTTGACCGATCGGTAATTACAACGGTCCATCATGGCCACAAGTTTTTTTGTGCGCCAAGCTCCTCTGTAGCGGGGGGGAGTTGTTATCCTCTACATTGCAGATATTTTAGTATAATTTTTATTGCACTGTAGGTTATTTTTTCTTGTAAAAAAAAGGCCACACATTTTTTACGTGGCATGTTTCTTTGTGTGTGTGGGGCTTGTTTGTTCATTCATTCATTCATGAATGAAAAAACAACCCCCCCCCCTCCCACACACACACACACACACAGTCCTGAGTGTCACCTTTCATTAGAGCCCAAGATGAAGCTTCTATATTGAATCATTCAAAAGTTAGACGTTTTTCCAAACTGTGCCATTTGGCACAGTTTGGCACAGTTCAAAAACGCCTGGGAACAACCTGAGAAAAAAGTTGTGTAATATTCATTTTTTGTGGTATTGTTACAAAATTTTGACCTCAGCTTGATAACACTTGGTTCTACATTTCTGTTGCATTTTCCAGCCAGTATCTGACAGCTGTGTGTTATTTGCAAGCATTTGTGTCTAAAAAAACACCCAGGCGAACTTTATTTTCTTCAAATTCAATATGTTTAGATGACTGTTACTCAGTGGCAGGAGCACTCAGAGAGATGATGACTGTTTTGCCAAAAAATTCAGAGTGTTTTATTTTAAATGAGACCAGCCCCATGAAGATGCTGCAAAAGGTTGAAGAACAGCTTTTGATTTACTTTGGGTATGTTATTTTTAGGCATTTTTAGGGAAATTGACCAGAGTTCAACAGGTTAATGGCTGTGTGTTGAGTTATTTTGAGGGGACAACAAATTTACACTGTTATACAAGCTGTACACTGACTACTTCACATTGTATCAAAGAGTCATATCTTCAGTGTTGTCCCAAAAGACAAAAAAAGATAAAATATTTACAAAAATGTGATGGGTGTACTCACTTTTGTGAGTATTGTTTCAACAACAAGCTTATGCAATATCACATTAATTTCCATCTAGAGCTGCTTTAATTTTTCCACAAGATCTTTTATTGATGATAAATGATTTAATCCACTGCCATCCTTCCAGGTTTAACTAATGTGTTGGAGAGGTTTTAACCCAATTGTATTAGTTTCAGCTTAGTCTTGTTTTTTTCTTGATTGATTAAGGCCAGTCATTTGACCCTTCTGAAACAGAGTAACAACTTTTACATCAGCACAGAATACTGTATGTCTTCAGCATGTCTGTTCAAGAAGTAAGAAGTTATTTGTTGCATAGGCTAGGGTTTAAGAACTTATTACCATTTAAATAAAAGCACCAGGGGGTGCTATGCCTCGGTGGTTTGTCTGCGGACAGACACACACACTAACACACAGATGCACTGACAGACTACCATATGCCTCATTTCACCAAGGCATAAATATATTAAAATAAAGCAGTAAATATCCAATGGATGCTAACTATTCCCTTAGTTCAATGCAGGTGGTGATTTCTTTTTTTAAAGATGCGCAATGTTGATGTGTAATGAACCATATGCTGCATTCCTCTGCTCATGGACTAATTTTTACCCATTTTTGGAACCCTGTGTTGAATGTTACAGCACAGTGAACTATGTGTAATTCTATTAGTCAAAGTCTGCAGACATGACAGAGTTCCAACATGCACTGGAACTCTGGTCTGCTCCAAATAAGCCAAGTCTGGTCCTCCTGAAAACAGCAGTCTCGGTTCTCTTGCAAACAAAGTCTGGTACGCTCCACTTGCAGTGTGAATCCAAACGGAGTATCCAGCAGACCAAAGGGCGGAAGTACCCTTCGGCGTTTGTGTAACCATAATAACACAGTCTGAGAAGAGAAAGTGCATTTACCGTAGTACATTTTGGGTAGAAAATAATAAAGACAACCGTGCAAATCCGAGAAATCCTTTTACCAGAGAAAGCCAAGGAGAAAAGTTAAAAAATGTCTCATCTGTGGTGGACAAACAACCCGGCTGAAGGGAACGGATTTCCGTTTTCAGTCCTGGCCAATCAATAAGCCTGATTTTCCTTCGTCGCCGAGATTTTTTCTTCCTGGTCTGTAGTGGTTTTGGCTAGAGTGCCCCAAATGAGCAGTTGTTGGAACTGCGTGATGTTGTCCAAGCAGTTTGGTCTGCTGCAGTGTG
This sequence comes from Pholidichthys leucotaenia, assembly GCA_020510985.1. Classification (NCBI taxonomy): domain Eukaryota; kingdom Metazoa; phylum Chordata; class Actinopteri; order Cichliformes; family Pholidichthyidae; genus Pholidichthys; species Pholidichthys leucotaenia. Next base: position 90,093,011 of record CM035850.1, on the reverse strand, counting down.
AATGCAAACCAAACCAAACAAAGGTGTGAAAATTTTCTGCATTCCTCACCCAGCTGAACCGAGACCCCTGGACTATCCTGGTCTGAATGCAGCCTGAATACCTGATTGGGAATAGTCAGATCAGATTTCATCCATCCATCCATCCATCCATCTTCTACCGCTTTTCCGGAGGTCCGGGTTGTGGAGGCAGCAGTTCAAGCAGAGAAGCCAGACTTCCCTCTCCCCAGCCACCTGCTCCAGCTCTTCAGAGAGGATACAAAGGCATTCCCAGACCAGCTGGGAGGCATAGTCTCTCCAGTGAGTCCCAGGTCTGTCCTGGGGTCTCCTCCCAGTGCCCGAAACACCTCAAGTGGGAGGTATCCAAGAGGCATCCTGATCAGATGCCCAAACCACCTCAAGTGGCTCTTTTCAATGTGGAGGAGCAGTGGTTCTACTCTGAGCCTCTCCTGGATGACTGAGCTCCTCGCCCTCTTTCTAAGGGTGAGTCCGGCAATCCTTCTGAGAAAGCTCATTTCAGCCGCTTGTATCCGCAATCTCATTCTTTCGGTCATTACCCACAGCTCATGACCATAGGTGAGGGCAGGAACGTAGATTGATCAGTAAATCGACAGCTTTGCCTTAGAGCTCATCTCCCTCTTTACCACGACAGAACAATCCAAGGTCCACATCACTGCAGATGCTGCTCCAATCTGTCTGTCAATCTCTTGTCCCATTCTCCCCTTACTCGTGAATAAGATTTCATGTAACTTTTTCCTCTCTGTGCATGCATAGCGTGCAGATGTCATCACTTAGCCCTGTTATTAGCATCCATGCTAGCAGATGCTGCTAAAACTGCTATGCTGCCACCTGGCTTGCTTCCTTCTTCTGGACCACATCACACACAGCTGACTAACTGATGCAGTCCTTCACGGCAAAAACACAAGCATATATTTACTAACCACACTGTCAATGTGTCCAGATCTCCTGATCTTGGAGCACAACTGGATGCAGACCCACTTCAGGAACACTGTGCATGAATTTGTCAAGGAGGAGTAGCGAATTTGGTGAAATACAAATGGACGGATGACAGACGCCATGCCATTGCATGAGCTCTTCTTGGCTTTGCCGGAATGAGCTAAAAATGCATCCATTTTCTCTGTTAAAAGACAATGAGTGGTCACACAAATATGAAATGTTTTGCTGTTGATGACGATGTGCATATGTGTGCCATTTCAGAGGACAGACATATTCATAATGGAGAGCAGTAAAAAGTCACTAGTAATTATGAATGTGAACTGTAATAACATGACACATGACATGATCAGAACTGAACAATAATGCTTATAATGTGAGATTAGAATAAAAGGCAATCACTCTTTCACTAAACCCCACATTAATAACTGAAGTCATATTAAACTGCAACACCCTGTATAATGTGTGGTTTTTAGTAGTGTTAAAATTATCATTTCCCCTTACCTTGAGCTCTGTTTTACTTTTTCTTGAGCTTCGTCTTATTGGGAAGTAGTCAGTAACTTTTTGGTTTTGGGAGTTTTTTCCACCTGCCCTGTAGTGAACAAAGGAATAACAATAATTACAACTTAAGATGTAGAGTCTTTAAGTACTACGTACAATATGATGGAAGGGCATAAAAATGTAGACATGAAGAAAGAAACGTACATTCTTCGAGTGGATTTCTTTCCTATGACCTTGATGCGGGCTCCTCTTCCCTGGCGGCCATGGAAGGCGCCACCGTTGTTGGTGTGAAGGGGAGGGGGAGATAAGCCGTTAATGAGGAGTGGATGGCAGGGCAGAGTGCAGGGGAGCTGCAGAGGTAACGAGTGTTCATCTGACCGGCAGGCTGAACACTGGCTGTAGCTGCTCTCTACCTCCTGAAAATCAGCCTGAGACTCTTTTGGCTTAGGGTTTATGTTGCTCGCTGTCCTGCCTGAGGATGGAGGGAGAAAATTTGGTGTGGGCGTTTCATTCCAAACTGGTTCTGTATGCCCTGCTTCTGAACTGAAAACTGTTCCATGATGTGATGAAATATAAAAATAAAACAGTCATCTGAGTTCCTGCGTCTCCACACCTGGAGATCAAACATGCTTACCTTCTTCTTGCCTCGGAGCATCATTCTGCAGGGAGCACCGTCCCTCTTGCGTCAGCCTGTTTGTCTTTTCATCACAAACCACTGATATGGACTTGGGGCAGCTTAAGACATTGACTGGATGGCTATTGCATATAACTTCCTGTCAATGAAGAGGAAAAAGGCTCGTGTCACAGATCATCAACTACATTTGTCCAAAGGCCAAAATTTTTCTCGGCATACATTGTGAGGGTCAGATGCTCTCGTAAAATAAAATAAAATTAATATTGTTTCCTACAGAGTATATTATTTGATATATTAATTTTCCTTCCAAATTTATGTTGTTTTAGCCTTTGTCATGGTTAACAGACTTGTATTACTTGTACAGTTAGCTGTTGTGAAAATCCCAGTATTCAGCCGAGAAAACCACACATGAATAGTCTGACCAACAGGATTTTATTTCTCTGAGAAATTAGCCTCTTTGGTCAAATTCATTCTCCCTCTCTCCCTCTCACACACTTAAAACAATCAGAGCTGGGTAGAGTAGTCAGAAATTGTAGCTAACTAAAAGGAGTGCGACCCCCAGAAATTAGTTAAAGACCGTAACAAGTGAATCAGTAAATGCGTCACGTCTACCAGACCAGACAAAAGTGTGTTATCAACTGTCCAGCCAAATTTGAATGTTTAAAAATATCGCCAATTATGGAAAACCAGCTTAAAAAAATCTTGAAAAATCAGCCAGCCCTCTTTCCTCTGAGATGGTGAGGGTGTGTCAGCAGCAGGCACTGAAACCACACTCACTCCAGAAGGCGATCCAACTTGAGGAAGTAAGGTTTCCATATGTGAACCTGCGGAAGGATCATTCTTGGTGGAGCGGAGAGTTGCTGCGTGGCCCTGCATGGAGGCTGGAGGGCTCCACGCTGGTCTCTGGTTACCCACTCACTGCAAATCGACTTGCTGGGGACAGGCCAGCAGTTCGCCTTGGTCCAGTGCTCCCGCCAGCCGACTTGCTACAAAGGAAGGAGGCCAGGAAGACCTCGCTTCGAGCTATAGGCAAACAGCTCACAGGCCCTCAACAAGGCAATCCCGCAGTGAGTGGGTAACCAGAGACCGCTCCGTCAGGTGAAGAGGGAGGTGCCGAGGAGCGCTCGCTCGCACTCCCTGGCCTCCTTTGGAGTGCACCGGCTACCGGGGTGCACCAGCGGGTGCTCCCACCAAGGCAAGGGGAGCCCTCCAGCCTGGCAGCGACTCTTCACTCCACCGAGAATGATCCTTCCACAGGTTCAACTACGACGATACTCGCCCCAGCCGTTGTGCCACACACACCTGGGCTGTCACCCCTGGCATGCAGGGCAATGCAGGCTGCAAACCCATGTCCTCTCCAGTATTTTAGGAGGGACACTTAAGTTTTTCCAAATAAAATTAATCATTGCCGTCGTATTTCATGTCTGTAGGTTAGACATAATTTAAAAGGAGGATTTCTTGCTCACACAGTCAAAAACTGAACACTTAAAATCTGCCATCTTTCCCAACCTGTAAAAACTCCTGCTGCTCCTAGCCTCTTTTTTTGGTCCTCGGCTCCTCTCTCTTCCCCGAGGCAGTGAACTCAGGTCTGTAGCCATGCCCAGTGCTTAGCCTGATTGGTTATAACATTAACCAATCAGGCTAAGCAGGAGTACTTACGTAGCTAGAAACACTGTTCAAAGTCACCCGTTTGGGGGGGGGGGGGGGCTTAAGTGAAACTTTACAGCAAAAAAACAGCGATGCGAGACATTTCAATGATTTTGCTCTTGATATGTCTTGTAAGTCACAAAAAACATGTCACAGACATGTTAACAGCAGAAAAAAAAAAAAAAACTTGATTTTTGCCAGAGTGTCACTTTTTTTTTTGTAACTTAGATTTTTATTCATTTTTCATCATATATAATGCATTCAGATCACATTCTACATTTAAAAAACAAAGGGGTTAGGGTAGGGAAAAATCAAAAAAAAATAAAAATAAAAATAAAAATAAAAAATAAAAAAAATAAAAAATGAAAGGGGGGGGGGGGACAAATGTTGGAGCATCAAGTTTTTAGTTTCCATCTCTTAATTCTTCTGGTTTTTTCAGTGTCTTTGGTTATTCTTTCAATTTCTGCCTCGTTGTTGCACTTTGTAGTGTGTCCATTTCCGCCATTTTTTCTCCCATATTCCTTCTTGCATTCTTCGTCGATATGTTAGTTTTTCCATCATACGTATGTCCTCAACAATGTCAGTCCATTGTTCTTGGTCAGGAAGAACTTCTGATCGCCATTTTTTTGTGATAGTTTTTTTACATGCAATCAACAAGATTTTAACTAGATATCTGTCCTCAGCCTGTATAACACTGTCTTTTTTAAGATCACATAAGTACATCAGGTTACAGTTCATTGGTATATTATATCCTAATATCCTCTGTATTGTCACATGCATAGATTTCCAAAATGATGATATTTTGTAGCATTTCCAAAACATATGTGAGTGGTCTGCATTTTGAGCCCCACATCCCCTCCAGCATAAAGATTGGGTATTTGTATATTTTCCTTGAATCTGTGGTGTAATGAAAAAGCGAATCAGGTTTTTCCATCCAAATTCCCTCCATGCCCTTGAATTTGTTGACGTGTGTTGTGTTTTCCATATTTCCTGCCAGCTTTCTTCTGTTATGTTTAAATTGAGCTCTTTCTCCCATTTCTCCTTTATATAGTTACTTGTATGATTGTTTGTCATAAGTTTCTGATATAGTTTTGAAATAATTCTTATTTTATTTCCTGCATATGAGCTTAAAATAAGTTGTATAATCTCGTTCACATCTGTTTGGAGGTTATGCCTAATCTTCTTCATATAATAGTCTCTCATCTGCAGATATCTGAAAAATTCCGATCTTTCTAATTTAAATTTTCTCCTGATATTTACAAAGCTCCCGAGATCTTTTTTTCCGATATTGCCCCATGCTGTGATTCCCTTGTTCACCAGATTTTTGTATCCCCTATCTTGTTTTGCCGGTTCAAACTGACTGTCAAATGCTACCCATTTCAATAGTTTTATGTCTTCCCTTATATTATATTTTTGTACTATTTTATACCACAGTTCTAAAGTAAATTTAGTGATTGGGTCTATTTGTTTGATTTGCTTATATGCATCTTTATCTCCTATTATGCTTTGTACTGGGAGTCCCTCAATTTCCTTTTCCATTTCTTTCCATTTTGCCTCATATCCCTCGTCGCACCAACATATGATATATCTTATTTGTGCTGAGTAGTAATATTCCTTTAGACTCGGTAGGCCCATGCCTCCTTTCTCTTTTGGTAATTGGAGGGTTTTATATTTCACTCTTGGTTTTTTACCTCCCCAAACAAATCTCGATATCATCCTGTCCCACTTTGAGAATTGGGCATCTGGAATCTCTGTTGGTATAGCCTGGAAGAGGTAAAGTAATCTAGGTTGTATGCTGATTTTGACTGTCTCAATTTTTGAATTCAGATCCATATTTAAGATTGACCATCTATCAATATCTTTTTTTATTTCTTGTTCCAACCTATCATAGTTTGCTTTATATATTTTGCTTAGGTCTTTAGGTATGTTCACTCCAAGGTATTTTATTTCTTTTTGGTTCCAGTTTAGTTTGATCTTATCAGTTATCTGGTTTAGAGGGTTATAGTGGAATGTCAGTATTTGTGTTTTTGTTATGTTTATCTTGTATCCTGATAATTTTCCAAAATTTTCTATCAAGTTCATCATTTCCATTATTGATTTATCTGGTTGTTCAAGGTAAACTATAATATCGTCTGCAAATAGCCCAATCTTGTGTTCCGCCCCCTTTATTGTTACACCTTTTAATTTCTTATTTTGTCGTATTGCTTGAGCCAATGGTTCTATGAACAGAGCAAACAAGGTGGGCGATAAGCAGCATCCCTGCCTAGTTGATCTTTGTATATTTACTTTGTCTGTTAAGCTACCGTTTATCTTGATTCTTGCCACAGGTTCTTGATATAGCGTCCTTATGCATTGTACTGATTTTTCGTTAAATCCAAAGCGCTCCAGTACACTATATAGGAATTTCCAGTTAACCCTGTCAAATGCTTTTTCTGCGTCTAAACTCATTATTACTGCGCTTTTCTTTTCTTTATGTATTTGGTTAATTATATGTATTGTTCTCCTGATATTGTCATGTGTTTGGCGTCCCTCTATGAATCCAGTTTGATCATCTTCTATCAATTCCGTCAAGAATGTCTTTATTCGTTTACATATAATTGTTATGTATATTTTATAATCTACATTTAATAAAGAGATTGGTCTATAGTTTCCGCATTGTTCTTTATCTTTCCCTGGTTTTAAAATAACTGAAATGATTGCTTCGTTCCATGATGGAGGTATTTTGTTGTTGTTCAGCGTCCAATTAAATGACTTTAGGAGTTGTGGCGTGAGTTCTTCTATAAACAGTTTATAAAACTCAGATGGGTATCCATCACTACCTGGTGATTTACCGTTTTTAAGTGACTTAATCACATCTCTGATCTCTTGTGTTGTTATTTCTGCTGTTAGTTTTTCATTTTGTTGATTTCCTATTGATGGCAAGTCCAATGTGTCTAGAAATTTTTTGATATCTTTAGTATTTGTTTCTTCAGGTTGCGAGTATAGTTCTTGGTAGAAATTATGGAAAATTTCTTCGATGTTTTCTGGGTTAACTGTGGTTTTATTTGTGGTGGGGTCTTTAATCTTGTATACATTATTCATTGTTTGTTGTTTTCTTAACCATTTTGCCAGCAGTTTTGTGGCTTTTGGTCCCGTTTCATAATATTTTTGCTTTAGATATCTATTTTTCCTTTCAATTTCATCCATTTGTGTTTCTTTTATCTTTGTTTTTTCTTCTTTAATTTCTTGATATATTTTTGGATCATTTGTGCTTTGATGTTTACGTTCTAATTCCCTCAGTCTCTCACATCTTTGTTCATACGCTTCCAGTTTAGTCTTATTTGCTTTTCCTGTTTCAACAATTAATTTACCCCTTAACACGGCTTTTAGTGCGTCCCATAGTATTGTTGGGTCCACTTCTTCATTGTCATTCTCTTGGATATATTCGTTTATGTTTATTTTTATTCTTTCTTTCATTTTCTCATCATTTAACAGTCCTACGTTAAGTTTCCATGTTGTTTGTCGTTTTCTATTGTTTAAATATATTTCCATGTATATAGGATTATGATCTGATATTTCTGCCCCTCCAATCCAACAATTTCTCACCCTGTGTCTGTCACCTTCATTCATAAGGAAGTAATCTATTCTAGAGTGTACTTTATGGGCTGCTGAATAATGTGTATAGTCTTTTTCGAGTGGGTGTAGGTCCCTCCATATGTCTACCATACCCATTTCTGCCAGTGAGGTTCTTATGAACTTTGTTACATGTTTTTTTGTCTTCTTAACACTTGTTGTGTCAACTTCATGATCCATGACAGCATTTAAGTCTCCTCCACAAATTAGGACTCCTTCACTGTGTGTTGCTATGAGATCAAACAGATGTTGAAAAAAACCCTTGTCACTTTCTGGTGGGGCATAGATGTTCACTAATGTGATCTGCATACCATCTATTCTTCCCTTTATTATTACATACCTGCCTTCTTTATCCTGGATTTCCTGTTCACATTCAAATTGTATTTTGTTTGAGATTAGTATCATAACCCCCCTTTTAGTTCCTCCCTTAAATGAACTGTAGTAGGAGTTCTTATAGCCAAATCTCTTTAGTTTCACATGTTCTGCCTTGCTCAAATGTGTCTCTTGCATAAATATAATTTCAGCTTTTTCCTTCTTGAATTTTCTTATTATTCTTTCCCTTTTAACAGGTGAGTTCAGACCATTCACGTTTAGTGTCATTATCTTAAGATTTTTACCCATATTCATGTTTTTCCATTTTTTTAACTTGTGCTCCTAGCCCCTTTAACAACAAAAATAACACATATTTATATAAAAACACATTAAAAAAACTCGACCTCCGTACTTTGGGCCTTTCTTCTGCCCACTGGTCCCTGTTGGTGGGTGGGGGGTTTGTCTTCACAGAGTGAAGGGCCCTCCCTAGACTTCTAATTACTATCAAAGTAATAGTCATAAATCTAGAAATGTCCAACAAATATCACTTAAACCTCTCCTAGCCGTCTGTTTCTCTTTTACCTTGTCTTCTTGGCCTTCATTTCTTCTGTGCCTTTCTTAATCTTTGTTATGATCTAGGCTTTCAGTTGAAAGCCTTGTAGCTTGTCCTGGGCCCGCTGCTCCACGTCTCTCCCCCTTCTTCCGCCGTTCACTCGTCTCCACTCCGTCTGTCGTGGTGCGTTCAGGGCCGCCGCTGCTCCAGCCGTCTCCTTCGGCACGCTCACCTCAAGGCCCCGCTCCATCATATCCCGCGCTGCCTCTTCGGCCGTGTTGTAGGTTCTTGTGCCGTCCTCCCAATGAATCCTCATTTTCGTTAGCGGCGTTTGGAATCTAATTTTTTTCTCTTTCAGCGTTTTTTTTAATATTGGCATATTTCTTCCGCTGCTGCACGATTTCTGTCGGGTAGTCATGGTCAAAAAATACCTGTTTGTCACCGATTCGTATCTTTTTTTTCCATGCTTGCGTCAGGATTCTTTCCTTTATGTCATATTTCACAAAGTTTACCACAACTGACCTAGGTGGAGAGTTTGTTTTCGGGTTCTGTGCCGGTGTTCTGTGCGCCCGTTGAATCTGCAGATCCGTTTCTCCGGGTATTTCCAGTTCTTTTTTTAAGAACTGATCCATGAATTTTGTCATCGAGTTGCCTTCAATGCCCTCCAGAATTCCAAAGATGCGCATATTGCTTCGTCTGGATCTGCTCTCCAAGTCGTTTATTTTCTCCTGCATCCTCTGCGTTTGCGTCGTCAGGGTCTGTAGTTGTTCGTTTGCCTCGCTTTTCCAATCTTCTAGTTCCGAAATTCGGGTCTGCGCTTCTGTCATACACGCCCGCTGGGAGCGCAGCTCCTCCATGTTTTCCGTTAATTTACGCTCCATTTCTCTTCGAAGGTCCATGATTTCCTCCTTAATTTCTTTTTTCAGTTCCTCCTTAAGAGCCGCTAAATCCTGTTGTAGCTGTCACTTGAATTCTCTTAACTCTTCACCCAAACTGGCGATGCCAGCGTTCATGTTGTCGAGTCTGGTGTCCTCCATTTTCTCTGCTGTGGACATCTCGTTTTTTTGGGCTTTGCGTACAGCGGTTTTTCCTGCGTTGTTGGAGAGGAATTCTTCAATTTTACCCTGTTTTTGTCCTTGTGCCCGGTTCCTTCGTGTTTTCATCCCTTAGTTTATTGATTCGTTTATGTCGAGTTGGCCATTTACCGATGATTTTTAATCCGGCTAGGGAGAGCCCTTTGTTTAAGTGTTATGTCTCTCCGCCATCTTCCCGGAAGTCCGCCAGAGTGTCACTTTAATAAAATAAAGTTTGATGCCAAAGATTTAGTCTGGGGCTTGGGGGGGGGGGGGGGCACAGTAACTCATTTTGTGGGACACGGCTTGCAAATGACCCCTCATGGCGCCGACTCGGTCTCTGTGCCTTATATGCAACAAAACTATTCCTGAATTCAGTAATATTCTGGGGGCCGGATGGAAAGCTCTGACAGGCCGAATGTGACCTCTAGGCCACCAGTTGACGTTCACAAGCTTAAGTTATTGTTCTGTGATGGCAAACCAGACAAAATAAATAATCTTGAGAAGCCCTCTGTAAATTGTAAGGCTCACAAGGCCGTGCATGAAATGAGGACACTACATGGCACAAAATAACACCCCTTGGAGAGCAATCCCTGTATCCCGACAGGATAGCAAAGCTGACACAGCTAGACGTGAGATAACCTGTTGCTGTTCATCAGAACTGTTGTTGAATGGACCAAAAAAGAACTACTTAGTGCCAGAAATGTGGACAAGATGACTGCCAGATCTCAGAAGAGCTACTAAGCTGACAAAGCATGTATATAGTAACAACACCAGCAATGATATACTTGTGCTCGGCAGCAATGATTCTTCAAATTCACAGTTGGATTCTAACTTAAAGGAAATCAAAAGTAAAAATACAGACAAAAAGTGAATATCCATCCTGACAGGATAGAATTATTTGCACAACTATTTTTCAGGGTTGCAGGGAGGGGTCTGAAAAACAATTTCCCTTCCAAACGTTTACTTATTCCTTTGCCAAGGGGAAGGTCAGCTTTGACAAACTAAAAAGGCAGTAAAATAATTATATTGCGTGGAGAAGGAGTGCAGAATAAGAACCAAAGTTTGACGCTGATCCTTATTTTCTTTGACAGAAATAAGAACTGATCTTGGTACAAGATACTGTGTGCCCATTTTGTTATAAGACTTTTTTAACCTGTTAATCAAAAATAAGTCTTGTATACCAGCTCGGACGCCGCCCGGGTTAACAAGGTCAGGAGTTCCTGGCAGCGGAGGACGAAGGACAGAGCTGCGTGGAGGAATCTGATCAGACCTAAATGAAACAGTCATTGCTGTCCCCGACAGACTGCTATGATGATGATGACAGCAAATTTAAATGGTTCAGATTGGATAGAATTCCAGAATCTCAGAAATCAAACTTTCAAAGCAAAAAAAAAAAAAAAAAAAAAAAAGTCAAACTCCAGGAGAGCAAGCATACAACATTTAACTGAAGTCAAATTCTTGTATGACAGACTTGAAGAACCAGATTGCTAATGACAGAGTAGTTCCTTCTACCCTTGTGAACACACTGAGATCGCCAAACTGGTAACCATTTTTATTTATTTATTTATTATTTTACTTCTTGCAGCCGTGCACTTACCAACACATAAATATCAGATCTGTGATACTCATACAGGTGAAAACATACCTGGACCTGGTGCTCTTGTGTGTCTGGCATGTGTCTGTATCACTGATCACAGAAACAAATCCTTTTTAGTTTTTGGTGCATGAGCTATGCCAGGGATGGGCAACTGGCGGCCTGCGGGCCACATGCAGCCCGCCAGTCTATTTCCAAAATTCAATTATTTATTTTTCAAGTTTGCTGTATTTGGAACCGCATTCTTAAATGCAATTATAGAGTCCGCCAGCAGAGGGAGTGCCAATTGAAACCTAGATACCATTCTGTGTGCAAGTAGTCAGGGACAGAGCAAGAGTGAGGTTGCCAGAGGGAAAAGTGCACTGGCAGAGAACAGGTTTTTAAGGTATATTACTGTCAGGGTAGAGCATTTTTAGGGTTGTGTGTGTATATTGTCTTCTTTGGTTTGTTACAGCTTTAAGGCTGTTCAAAGTGAATGATATTATTAATGTAATGTATATTGGATTATTGTGTTTTCTTTTGTATATATTATTTGTGAGTGTATTTTTGTTGATTTGAATTGATTATGAGTTACACCTGCGCTAACTGATCAAATCAGCAGGAGCCAATTAGCGAGCTCCGTTGTGAACTCTCTGTCCAGAAGGACGTATTTAAAGATGGTGTGTGACTGTGTTAGGAGAGAAGCCGAGAAGTCTGGAGAGAAGTCTTAGAGAAGGCGTCAAGGAGCCTTCAAGGAAGAAGTCTTCCAGGAGCCTTCAAGTGCAGAGGACCGGATGATTTGTGAAAGCGTATTATTGAGGAGCACGGAGGAAATGAGGGCAGGAGTGCAGGAGCAGAGAAAGGACGGAGGAAGCACAGGTGTGGTGATATACAGCGGTAGCACGGTACCGGAGACGCCGAGAGTGACCAGCCGATGGAGGCTCCGTTGTGTTGGATGAAAGGCAAATACACAGCTAAGTAAAGGAATGTGCTTAGTGTCTGTGTGTTGTGGATGTAAATTAGCCCCGGTGTGATCACGGGAGGCTAAGTTTGTGCTGCGCTGTGTGCTGCAGGTTTCCCCCGGACGACGGATACAAAGGAGCCGCTCCTCTTTTCTCTGCCTGTTCACCACCTCTCCTTGGGCACGGAATACTCCCTCTTCGAGACGCACAGGAGAGTCTCAGATGAGCCCGGACAGACAGTACTTTCCTTCCAGGACAAGGAGGACGATAGCGGGAGTTCCTGGCCGGACAGCCAGTGAATGCATCATGCTCGATTGCAGACGTTCAGAAGGTTTTTTTCTTGTAGCGTAGGAAGTGACTTTTGAATGAAAGAGAATTTTATCGCTTTCCTTGTGTGCTTTTTAGGGTATTTATGGTATTTACAGTGAGGCTAAAAAGTATTTAGTCAGCCACCAATTGTGCAAGTTCTCCCACTTAAAAGATGAGAGAGGTCTCCAATTTTCATCATAGGTATACCTCAACTATGAGAGACAAAATGAGGAAAAAAAATCCAGAAAATCAAATTGTCTGATTTTTAAAGAATTTATTTGCAAATTATGGTGGAAAATAAGTATTTGGTCAATAACAAAAGTTCATCTCAGTACTTTGTTATATACCCTTTGTTGGCAATGACAGAGGTCAAACGTTTTCTGTAAGTCTTCACAAGGTTTTCACACACTGTTGCTTCTATTTTGGCCCATTCCTCCATGCAGATCTCCTCTACAGCAGTGATGTTTTGGGGCTGTCGCTGGGCAACACGGACTTTCAACTCCCTCCAAAGATTTTCTATGGGGTTGAGATCTGGAGACTGGCTAGGCCACTCCAGGACCTTGAAATGCTTCTTACGAAGCCACTCCTTCGTTGCCCGGGCGGTGTGTTTGGGATCACTGTCATGCTGAAAGACCCAGCCATGTTTCATCTTCAATGCCCTTACTGATGGAAGGAGGTTTTCACTCAAAATCTCACGATACATGGCCCCATTCATTCTTTCCTTTACATGGATCAGTCGTCCTGGTCCCTTTGCAGAAAAACAGCCCCAAAGCATGATGTTTCCACCCCCATGCTTCACAGTAGGTATGGTGTTCTTTGGATGCAACTCAGCATTCTTTCTCCTCCAAACACGACAAGTTGAGTTTTTACCAAAAAGTTCTATTTTGGTTTCATCTGACCATATGACATTCTTCCAATCCTCTTCTGGATCATCCAAATGCTCTCTAGCAAACTTCAAACGGGCCTGGACATGTACTGGCTTAAGCAGGGGGACACGTCTGGCACTGCAGGATTTGAGTCCCTGGCGGCGTAGTGTGTTTCTGATGGTAGCCTTTGTTACTTTGGTCCCAGTTCTCTGCAGGTCATTCACTAGGTCCCCCCATGTGGTTCTGGGATTTTTGCTCACCGTTCTCGTGATCATTTTGACCCCACGGGGTGAGATCTTGCATGGAGCCCCAGATAGAGGGAGATTATCAGTGGTCTTGTATGTCTTCCATTTTCTAATAATTGCTCCCACAGTTGATTTTTTCACACCAAGCTGCTTACCTATTGCAGATTCAGTCTTCCCAGCCTGGTGCAGGTCTACAATTTTGTTTCTGGTGTCCTTTGACAGCTCTTTGGTCTTGGCCATAGTGGAGTTTGGAGTCTGACTGTTTGAGGTTGTGGACAGGTGTCTTTCATACTGATAACGAGTTCAAACAGGTGCCATAAATACAGGTAATGAGTGGAGGACAGAGGAGCCTCTTAAAGAAGAAGTTACAGGTCTGTGAGAGCCAGAAATCTTGCTTGTTTGTAGGTGACCAAATACTTATTTTCCACCATAATTTGCAAATAAATTCTTTAAAAATCCTTCAATGTGATTTTCTGGATTTTTTTTTCTTCTCATTTTTGTCTCTCATAGTTGAGGTATACCTATGATGAAAATTGGAGACCTCTCTCATCTTTTAAGTGGGAGAACTTGCACAATTGATGGCTGACTAAATACTTTTTTGCCCCACTGTACAGTATTTATTGTGGGTTAGTTTCTTAAACTGTGCACATTGGGAATGTATGGTTCTTATTGGGAAATTTATGGTTCTTATTGGGAATGTATGGTTCTTATTTGGGGATTTATGGTTCTTATTGGGTAGTGTTGTAGTCTATAACCATTTTAAGTAGTTGTCTAATAAAGTTGCATAATTGCTTTCATGCCTTCCTGAGTGTTTGTGTTGTTGTGGCCCAAGAATCATTTATTTTATTCATAATGCTCACAGTGATTGGCACTTCCAAACTCTGACATTGCCTGCTAAGACCGCATTACTAGGCTGTAAACGGCAGTAAATGTATAAAGTAGGCTGCTTTTAAACAAGAATAAATACTGCTGAGGAGCTGTAGCATTTATTCTTGTTTGGCAGGTGAAGCCTCATGGACCTTTGAAGGCTTTTCTTCTAATTGTGCAGAAAAATATTCAAAGCTTTGAGGTTCCTTTCTAAAGAGTGAACCGACAGTTTCAAATCCACATCAGCAGTAAAAGTTCAGAGACTGTGGTTGTTGTAATACGCTGATTTTTTTTGTTGTTCATTTATACCAGTGGCTCTTAAACTTATTTTTTATTCCACATTTTGAGGAGTCATTAACAAGCCCACCTACCCACAGCTATTTCTCTGTCGACCACACCCACAATGAATCCAAGACCAAGTTAAGCCTCATCATAGGGCTATGAATCTTAAGAAGCCACACGATTCAATTCAATTCTGATTTTGGGGGTCACAATTTGATTCAGAATCAATTTTTGATTCTAAACGGTTTTCCCTTCGCATTTGGCTCTCAATTCAGTACAAAAAGACGTTAATCTCAGAAAAAAGTCCACTGCACTGCAAAAAATGCTGAAGTAAGCTTGAAAGCAGAGTACAGTGTGTTGATGTTTTGGGGGGTTATATTTTTAAAAAACTGCATCAACTGATTTCCAATAAAATATTGTTAAGTGAAAAAAGTAGGCTTAGGTTAGTAACTGCTTTTTTATTTCTTGAAAACTTGAGTTTAAAAAATGAAATTTTACACAAGTGAAATAAATTTAGAAACTTGGTTGTTTCAATAAATTGTCTGAGATGAGGAAGTCACCATTGCATGCTTCTACTCAAATGCCCTACTTTCATGATATAATATCATGTAGTGTGAATTTTTTACATTTTCCATAAATTTTACCTGAAAGCCAAATATCCCCAACATTTTGTGAGTAGTGTATGTGATGAAACAGCATCACATAAAGACCTAGCTTTATGTGATGCTGCCATTCTTGGCCAGGTCTCCTTGGAAAAGAGGTTGTTAATGTCAGTGGGATTTTTACCTGGTTAAATAAAGGTGAAATTAAAAAAAAAAAACTTGTACAGTAATAAGGCATAAGGACTGCTAACCTTGACCTTTGACCTTTTGACCCCAAACCCATAGTCAGAGGTCAGGATCCCAAGGCGAACCTGTATATCCCTGCGTCACTCATGATGCTTCCACTCCCGTACTTAACATTTGGGACAGTGTTCTTAGACTTGCAAGCTTCCCCCTTTTTCCTCCAAATGTAACAATGGTCATTATGGCCAAACAGTTCAATTTTAGTTTCATCAGACCACAGGACATGTCTCCAAAAATTAAGGTCTTTGTCCCTGTGTGCATTTGCAAACTGTAATCTAGCTTTTTTGTGTTGCTTTTGGAGTAATGGCTTCTTCCTCATTGAGTGGTCCTTTCAGCTCATGTTGGTACAGGACTCGTTTCATTGTGGATAATGACACTCTTACCAGCTACAACCAGAATCTTCCCAGGGACTTTCGCTTTTGTTCTGGAGCTGATATGCACATTTTGCACCAAAACACATTAATCTCTGGGACACAGAACTCATCTTCTTCCTGAGCGGTACCTCCTGGTTGGACATTCCATAATATACAGTGTATATACTTGTGTATAATTGTTTGAACAGAGGAACATGGCACCTTCAGGCATCTGGAAATTGTACCCAAGGATGAACAACCAAGTTTGGTGGCCATACCCTCATTCTCTATCGAGTTAGAGCATGGACATAGCCAGATAGCCCGCCAGTTGGCCACAGACGTCACTGATGTGAGTAACCATGCAATTCATCAGTGTGGGTAAACCCCAACTGATTTTTCAGTCCTCAAGATGGTTCCAAGAACTCACTAGTTAGGTCAATGCAGCAACAGAATGACTTGGAGTATGGATGGGCAACTTTGGTGGTAGTGGGGCTGCAAAATCTTTCCTCACTTCCCGAGGGCCAGATTAACATGTAAGCCTTCAGCTGGGGGGGAAGGCGGGTGAGATACTTAGAATTTATCACCGACTTCCACCCTAATTAGAATTAAAATTACTGATAAAATGACCTAATTTTTTTTAAACTCTCCCCAACGGATGACAGAAAATGGGGCCGGCTTGGTGGATCTAACAGTTCTGCTGGGCTGGCCCCGCCTACGCAAGTCAGCTGATAAATGACACCTCACAGCAATCAGCTGACACTTCTGATGAAGACTGCAGTAAACAGTCAAAACATGTAAAGAAAAGAAGGTAAAAACATCTCCTTTCTTATCTTTGTCTTTAATAAGAACAAAAGGCAAATAATTAAAAGAAGACAAAATGATCCTACTCGAGCTACTACTGCCAGCTGGAGAAATTGGAGAAAACACGGGCACACTACAGAAACCACCTGAGATTTAACCTCCGTTGCAGAGATGAGGATGTCACACCAGCAAGCCTCAACATAAAAAATCCGTTCCCAACCAGAAACGCAGAGAAAAATGATCAATAAAGCACGGAAAGATCTGATAAAAGAATGGATAAGAATGACAGTGAACAAAGTTGATAGACTCAACAACCAGATAAAAGAGGAAATTGACATTTTCAAGGAGCACAACCCGACCGACCAGGAAACGCAGGAGTAGATAAAAGCACAATGAAAACACGAACAGGAATTCACCATAATGAAAAACCACCAATTAAAGAAACTAAAAAAAACTCACAGAAAGGAAGAGCGAGCAAAGACAAACACACACGGAAATGAACGCTAAGTGGGTCAAAAATGTATCACAACGCACACTCACAGACACTGAGAAAAAAGTGCTGAGCAGAGGACTAAATTTCACCATTACACCAACCAACATATCCCATGAAGAATACATCCTCGCAACAGAACTCGCATGTAAAAAAAATCTGGGAACAAGGGGAAAAAGTAACACTACGAAACACAGTTGCAGGAATCCTCAAAACAGCCAAATTACCACAAAGCAACATCACAAAAGAAGAAGAAAAAGCATTAAACTCACTCAAAGATAAAACAATCACAATCCTCCCATCAGATAAAGGCAGAACCACAGTAGTAATGGACACAGAAACATATGAAAAACAGATGGAAACCATGTTGGCAGACAGCAGCACATATGAAATCATAAAAACAAACCCCATAGAAGAAAAGAAAAAAATGCTAAAAGCCCTTCTCAAACCGCTATTAGAAAGCAAAAAAATCACAAAGGATGCATATGATCACCTGATACCCACAGCCAGCATCACCCCCTGGATCTATGGAACCCCAAAAATACATAAGAAGGATATCCCACTGCGACCAATAATAGCATTGGATCAGTTACATACAACTTATCAAAAGCCCTGGTTGAAATCATCAAACCCCTCCTTGGACTATCAGAATACCACTGCAAAAACTTAAAAGAACTGGCACAAGAACTCAAAAATATGAAAATAGAATCAGACGAGATCCTCATTTCACATGATGTCATTTCATTATTCACAAAGACCCCCTGCTGATGTCACACTACACATAGTGCAAGAACGCCTCAGGAATGACAGAACCCTTAAAAGACGCACAAATTTCACAGTTGACAACATATCTGGACTATTACAATTTGTTGCAAAATCCACCTGTTTTTCAATACAGAGAAAAAATCTACAGACAAAAAGAAGGATTTGCAATGGGAGACCCACTATCAGCCATCATGAGCAGCTTTTTCATGGAGGATCTGGAAAATAAAGCCATCAACACAGCACCCATACAATGCAAACCCACCCTCTGGAAGAGATATGTGGACCACATATTGGAGAAAATAAAGAAAGAACACACACAAGAACTCACTGACCATCTGAACAGCACGGACAGCACTGGGAACATAAAATTCACACATAAAGAGGAAGAAATCTGTACCATAGCCTTTCTGGACATGAAAATCCACCACAACGATGACGGCAGTATAAAAATCACAGTCTACAGGAAACCAACCCACACAGATCAATACCTACTATGGACATCAGAACACCCCACAGCACACAAACTATCAGTTGTCAGGACGTTATACGAACGGGCTACCATCATCACAGACCAAGAAGACAGGAGGAGGAAAACCACATAAAACATGCACTCACATGCTGCCAATATCCAGTATGGGCCATAAACAAAGGGAAACAGCAAGTCAAAAACAAAGAAAACAAACAGGAAGCAAGACACAGAACAAAAGCTGAAATCAAAAACAAGGACATCATAACTATACCATACATCCGAGGGATAACAGAACCAATTCAAAGGATCATGAAAAAACACAAAATAAACACAGCAGTAAAACCACACAAAAAATTAAGACAGCTATTAGTACACCCCAAGGACAAAATAGAACAAGGCAAAAAATGCAACGTAATATATGAAATATCATGCAGATCATACAACAAAACCTACATTGGAGAAACTGGAAGATCATTCACCACAAGGAAAAAAGAACACCAGAAGGCATGTGAGAAGGAAACACAAGGACAACTCACAAGCTCACATAAAGAAAAGGCAGAACAAGCAACATTAAAATCAGCTATATCAGATCACTGCAAAAGAAATAATCACATCATGGACTGGGACAACGCAAAAATTATTGGATCGGAGAGTAACAGACACAAACGTTGGCTCAACGAGGCCATAGAGATCAGGAAGAGGGGAAAAGACAGTATGAATCGGGATGAGGGGGCATTTATGCTTTCCCACACCTGGGACTACATTCTCCAGAGACCATCGGATGGCAGAAAGTGGGGCCGGCTTGGTGGATCTGACAGTTCTGCTGGGCTGGCCCCGCCTATGAAAGTCAGCTGATAAATGACACCTCGCAGCAATCAGCTGACACTTCTGATGAAGACTGCAGTGAACAGTCGAAAAGTGTAAAGAAAAGAAGGTAAAAACATCTCCTTTCTATCTTTGTCTTTAAAAGAACAAAAGGCAAATAACTGTTTGTAGTCTTTCAATTTATGTATTTTCACAACCTTATACCTTAAAAGGTAGACATCCTACACCACTGTTTACGTGGGTCATTATATTTTAAATTGACAAACATATGTGTCACTTGTGGCAAAATTCGATTGGGATCAAAAAGATAATTTCGGTCTTGCTGTTCATTTCAATGGAGATTTTTTCTAAGTTAAAGTCTCATATGCGGAAGTAGAGGAGGCGTGACTTAGGCTCTCTATATGACGATGCTTAGCTTGCTCTTGGATTCATTGTGGGTGTGGAAGGGCCAGACGAAGATTTGTGGGTGTAGGTGGGCTTGGAAATCATCTGCCTCCCCAAAATGGGGAATAAAAAAAAGTTTAAGAACCACTGGTATAAATTAACAAATACATCAGCAGATTAAAATGACCACACAGTCTTTTCTGAATTTTTACTGCCAACATGGGTTTGAAACAGTGTGAGTGATTCAGTCTCTCTGTTGAGAGGTTGTTATGGCTTCAGTTGGCCACCAGATGTCACTGTTCTTAATTAGACTGAAGCCTTGAAGCTTTTAATCTTTTTCAGCACCATTAGAAGGAAAGCCTTAGAGCTCCATTGAGGCATCAACTGCCCGTCATTACTGAGGAGCATTTATTGTGATTTAAAAGCAGCCTACCTTGTACATTTACTGCTGTTTACCAGTCCCTTCAGGATTTTGCGATGTTGCAATTCTACCAATTCCCGCGACTTCAGCAGGTCCTGCATAATTTAAATTTTGTCCAATCACCGCAACTTTACCGCAATTTTGGCCAATTGTTGTCAACTTCCACCAATTTCACCAATCCAATTTGTCTCAGTAGCACACAGATGTGTACATCATCAGTCTGACCAATCAAATGCGGCGCTGCACCGCGCTCACTTCTGTGTTTACAATGAGTACATACCGAACACATTAGCAAAAAACAGTGTGTGATTAAAAAAAAAAAAAAACACTCACCAGCGAGTTTTCCCCACATCGTTCCTTTCTCCGTCTTCTCCGGCCCGCCGGTGAATGTCGCCTTGAGTTTCCGCAATGACCGCGTATATGACGTGCCGGGTTTGTGTTGAAAAACATCCGCCTGCCTGAAAGCACCTCCGTCTCGGGAGCGCATGCACCCAGACATGCCATAAAACCACACAAAAAGCAAGTGAATCTAATATTACAGCAAGTGTTGTAACAGTTTATACGTTTTTAGAGGTAAAAGTCACTACTACATCTTGTCAATGAGTTTTAAAGTTGGGACTCTCCGGTCTTGACATGAGCCAATGCATGATTCAGGCAATCCCCAAGGAAAGCCCCGCAACTTACCGCAACGTTAGAAAAAAAAAATCCCGCAAAATCCTGGAGGGACTGGTTTACAGCCTGTTAATGCCAACTTTACTGCTGCTCTGATCACCAGCTCTATTCTTTCCAGCGCTCAGCATGCAACACATGCCATACAACGATGACTCCAGTGCATAATGCTTCCCCACTCAAGCTCTCTCGCTTGACCACTGACACAGAGCAGCACCGAGGTTTCTAACAGCTCCCTCTGCTGGGGAACACTATAACTGCATTTAAGAATGCAGTTCCAAATATGGTCAAACATGATATAACTCAATAATTGATTTTTGAAAATGGACTGGTGGGCCACGTTGGAAGAAGGTGGGGGCCGTATGCGGCCCACGAGCCATCAGTTGCCCATCCCTGACTTAGATCTAGCCAGGAGCTGAACAAGGCAAAAATGGGGAATAAGAAATTGCAATATATGATATCAGAATACTTAACGTATTGCAATACTGTGCTATTGTACCATGGTCACAGAATTGGGACAACAATGTATCTGTGGGGCCTCTGGTTATTCGCACCCCTACCAGATGTAGACACTCACAGTTCGGGAAAGATCCTTCAGTTTAACAAAAGAGATTATTCCAAACCAACTGTCTTGGGGTTCATTTGTGGAAAAAGCTTTCATAAGGTCCTAGGCTGCCAAACAGATCCAGTGAGCTCTGGCATTTGTTTTTGTGTTAGGAAATCTGCCCAAATAGCATTCCTCTGAAACATACTTCCTTATTTACTCTTTTAATAACACAACCTAACAAAAATAATTTTTTTGTAAGTTGTCTGTGTTTTTTCAACTGATTTAAGACAATTTTGTACCACTGAATCCAAAAATGACATCCATTTCTCTCGATCAGGTCAGGTTTTTATGTTAAGTTATAAGCAGTTGTACAGTTGTACTGTAAATTGAATAGCAGACATTGACAAAGGAAAGTACATGTAAATTGAATGTTTCGTCATCATTGTTCAAAATTCAGAGAATTTCAAGAAATAAAAAAGAATTTTGCATCATATAAAGCGAAAATACCCGTGCACGTAAACAAAAACGTAAGAAAACATGTGGCCATAGTTCAAAAAGTTGACCTGATTGAGCAAAACCAATGTGATTTTTGGATTCAGCACATCAAAATTGTCCTAAATCAGCTAAAAAAAACTTAAGACAATAAATTTGGTGTTGACCAGTGTAATACCTAGTGGTAGCGAGTATTAACACAACTGCCAAAAATCTCCCATAAGTGCTCACCTGGGCTGAAACCTGGAGGCTGAAGGACAAACATTTTTTTCTTGTACTCACCAAACCACGGAGTGGCCCCTTGTACCAAAAACTGGAAGACATTTTCATCCAGGAATTAACTCCTCTCAGCCAGACAAAAATTAATCTCAAGCCAGAAAAAAGTTTGCCCTCAAACCCTACGAAGTGCATATGTACTCTCACATAGGTGTGGGTGGGGCCATCCACTCCTCAGTCAGCCCCTCAATCTACTTCAGTCCTGAGATAAGACACTGATGAATGAATGAGTCATTTACATTCATGACACTAAATCTTACCGACCACTCAAAGCACATCTCTGCTCATTATCATACAACGATTAAATCTACTCACACACTGCTAACACTATTATCTCTCAGACAATATATAAAGTATTTTTATGTTCCTTGGTGATGGCACATGTAATCTTTATTAAGCAAACACTTTCAATAAAGAGGTTTTCACTTGCAGAATCTGTAGCTGCATTAACTCGAGTTAAAAATGTGGCAGAATGTATTATAAATCTCTTTTCACAGCTCAACCCGCTAGTCTCCACTACTGAATAATGTATGTGAAAACTTAGCAGTCCACAAAAAGTCCTTAAATATACAAGCTGTGAATTTTCCTATCATCACTGTGACACAATCAAAGTGTGAGCAGTTTTCAATGTTGAAACAGAATATTGTTTGTCTCACTGTATGTGCTGTATTCATTTTGAAGATGTTCAGAAATCCCACTGAGTAAATTAAACTTTACAAACTGGTAAATACAGATTAAAATAAATAAAGAAACCCACATATAGCCTGAATAAGTATGCCTGTATAAAAATGTAAATTTATAGGCTAACTTTCAATATTTCATCTGAGGACTAAAGGGTGCACAGTCAACATTTCCAAGAGGTGATATAGCTAAGCAATCTTGTTAACGGATAATTGCATGCAAATTAGTTTAAAAAGCTTATTAAAAACTAGGGATGAACTGATCTGATCCGCCGTATCGGTATCAGGTTCGATCCAGGCAAAATGGCTGGATCGGTATCACTAAGGAATAAAAATAATTTACTGATCTGATACATTAATAATAATAAAATGAAGGTGCAATCCTACTCTCAGCCACGCTGCACACGGCTTCTGTAAACAGAGGCAATGAGTGTCACATCACTAGAGCCTGTCTGTGGGACTTGCCTCAGTCAGAATGAGCTAAAAATCAATTTAAATTGAAAAAAAAAAATGCCTTCAGTGAAATAATTATTTTCTGGGGTTTTTTTTTTAAATCGTTTTTATTTGGAGCACAGACAGAACATGAAGAAATTAACCAATAGACAATAATTGCAACAAACTGGAGAAAGACAAAACGAACAAGCACATCAACATCCATTAACAAGAATAGAACTAGAAAAGCAGTCATAGAGCGCATACCTCTGCCAAGGCTCCTTCCGTTTCTCATGGATCACCTCCAAAATGTAATGGGTTTTGTGTAGGCCTATAGCCACTTGTGGTGAAAACTGCATCAAAGTCTGCCCATCAGTTTTGGAGTATTGTTGCTAACACACTGTGAGAAGATAAGAGCCTTGGCTGAGGTATGCATTCTCAGATCATCACCAAAATATAATGGGTTCCTGACTTCCGGTCTGGACACCATGGTGGTAGCAGCTTAACGCTGAAGCTCCCAGATCCCATCCGTGAAAATACCATGAAAATCAGATTTAACGGATTTATGGAAGAGTGAAAATCAAAAGACAAAGTCATTATGCCTAAAGGAAAACAGAAGAGATCGACATTTACCAGGCCAAGACATGCGTCGGCCGGAGAATCTGACCTCGAAGAAAATAACCACTCGGAAATAGAGGAGCAAAATGAGGCTAGCAACACGGCTAGCTTAAAAACGATACTTCAAGAATTAAGAGAATTTTGCCGAATTTCGTGAACTTAAAGACGAAATAAAAAGGACAAACAACAGAGTGGACCAGGCTGAGGACCGAATCATGGAAACAGAGGAAAGAATAAAAGGGCTGGAAGAAACCACGCTGGAATTACTCAAACGACAGACAAGACTGGAGGCTAAGCTAACCGACCTGGAAGGAAGACTAAGAAGGGACAACATAAGAATTCATGGTCTGAAAGAAGGAGTCGAGGATGGTTTCACCACAATGGCTGCATGCGTGGAAACCATACTGAGAGAGAAGTTGGAAATTCCCCAATCCACCGATTTGAAGATAGAAAGGGCGCACCGTTCATTAGCCCCAAGGCCGTCAGCGGAAACTCCCCCGCGATTGGTGGTGGTGAAGTTTTCCAACTTCAGAACAAAAGAAGAGGTTTTGAGACTGGCTTGGCAGAAAAAAGGATTTATGCACCAAGAAAGAAAAGTTTTTGTGGAGCATGTCTATGCCTCGGAGGTCCTTAAAAAACGTTGGGAATACAATGACACTAAAAAGGTACTAAGAGAGAAGACACTGCGCTTTCAAACTCCATTTCCGGCGAAGCTGAGGGTTTTTTACGGGGAAGAGATGTGTCTCTACAACTCGGCGGAAGAAGCAACCAGGGATATGGTGAGAAGAGGGCTCCCGGTAACGGTGTATAAACCTGCAGCAGACCCGATCGAAAGAATCAAGGCTCAAACATGGTGCACGCAGAGACCCTCAAAATCCACGGGCCAGCAGCGGGAAACCCAGCGCCAGGGCTATAAGGAAAAACTGGACGCTTTGAGGAGGGAATAATGATATTTTTAGTCAATATGCACATCCAACCCTCCTCCTACAAGGTAACAAACAAAGGAGATGCAGAATCAGCAAATATGAAGTGGTAAAACATTTCATGGAACAGTCATAATATTAGAAACAAATAAGTCTTTAAAAAAAAAAAAAACCTTGTTAAAATAGAAATGTGACAATGAACCACAAACTCTCCACACTAACAAATACTGTATTAACGTGATCGTTTGCTGTGATGGTGGTGGGAGATTACACACAATTTCATAGGGTATAGGCATAAAAAAAAAAAAAAAAAAAAAATCATGACAAGTTCGGATTGGGATCTGAAAATCACGTTAAAAACATGGGAGAACTTACAGGGGTAAGAGAGGGCCCTCAACACGTAACTAAGTTTGAGGAATTTCCCTCAGAGCCAACACACCATCAAGGCTCTTCTAAGGTCGCTAAAAAGACCTCAGTTCAGGTAGATCTTTTGACAGTTTTTTGTTTTAAAGTTTTATATACTATGTTCTTAATGTTTTTTATGTTCTTAATGTTCTTTCAGTTTTTGAGTAGCATAAAAAAGGGCCACTATACTGTCATACTAAATAAGACAATACAATGGAGAAACAGGGTGCAACCAAAATAATCTCATAATGTAAAAGGGATCCTGAATCCAGTTAAAAGATCCAAGATTCTAGGCAAAATGAAAAAAGACAAAGCAGGAATAATATTTTTACAGGAGACCCACCTAACAGACTTGGAGCACACTAAACTTAATAGACAAGGGTTTAAACTGATCTCTTCATCTTCATATAAGTCAGGGAGGAGGAGGGGAGTAGCGACATTGATCTCAACCAGAATTATATTTGAAAAAAATTCAGAACACAAAGATAAAGAAGGGAGATTTAGCATGGTACTTGGTCGGCTAGAGGGAGAAGATATCATCCTGCTGAATGTATATGCACCTCCAGGGGCTAACTGGAAATTTTATAAAAATGTATTTGACCTAATGATAACTAAAGCCCAAGGTTTAGTGATATGTGGTGGAGACTTCAATCTAAGACTGAATCCATACTGGGATGCATCAGGTAATTCTCCACATCAAAATAACACTCAAAGTAGAAAAACTAGGATGCTACTAAATGAAATGGGAATCTGTGACGTG
The DNA here is from genome assembly GCA_020510985.1 of Pholidichthys leucotaenia. Classification (NCBI taxonomy): domain Eukaryota; kingdom Metazoa; phylum Chordata; class Actinopteri; order Cichliformes; family Pholidichthyidae; genus Pholidichthys; species Pholidichthys leucotaenia. The sequence continues at coordinate 90,067,466 of CM035850.1, read as the reverse complement.
TGGAGGGAATTCAACCCCAGTGTAAAAGATTATACATTTTACTCAGCACCACATTCATCATACTCAAGGACTGACTATTTTTTTTATGTTTAATAGAGACATTGGAAGAGTAAAAACATGTAAAATAGGACTGATGGATCTCTCTGACCACAGTCCGATCTATATAGACTTAAACATCCAAAAATACACAAACAATACATTTTCTTGGAGGTTAAATTCAAATGTACTGAAAGGACCACTGAAAGATGAATTGGAATCAGATATTCTCAGATATTTGGAAGAAAATGATAATGGAGAAGTATCCCCTTTAATACTGTGGGACGCATGCAAAGCTGTAATAAGGGGAAAGATTATCGCAAAACTGGCACTCCAAAAGAAATTGAGACAAGAAAAACTAATCACATTAGAGTCAGAACTTAAGAAACTAGAAAAAGAGCACAAAACACTCATTCTAATGACTCGCTCAAAATTAAGGAAATAAAAAAACAAATAAACAAGAGCTACACAATAGAAATCCAGAAGAAACTTATGTACATTTCTGAAACAAAAATATTATGAAACAGGTAGCAAATAGGCAAAATTACTATCCTATAAATTGAGGAAACAACAAACGGAGAGCGCAATCTACAAAATCAGAGACCCAGTATCAAAGGAAATAAAATTTAGAATTCAGGAAATTCTTAAAAGCTTCGAGAATTACTACAAGAATTTGTACTCCCTCAAAAAACACAAAGACACATCCGAAACCTTCCTAAATACATTAAATCTTCCCCAACTTACTGAGTCACAAAATAAAAAACTACTGGCAGAAATACAACCTAAAGAATTAGAAAAAGCAATTATGAAACTTAAAGCTAACAAATCCCCAGGAGCAGATGGTTATACAGCAGAGTGATACAAAACCTTTAAACAGCAACTATCTCCTCTCCTCCTGAAAACATTTAACTATGTCCTCCACACAGGGGAAATCCCCCCCTCCTGGAGGGAAGGGGTCATTGCAGTCATATCTAAACCTGAAAAGGATAAATTAGATTGCTCCACCTACAGACCAATCAGTGTGCTAAATCAGGACTATAAACTTTTTACCACTAGCCTTGCCAAAAGGTTAGAAAATATACTGACAGACTTAATTCATTTAGACCAAACAGGTTTTATAAGACAAAGACCGACACAAGACAACATTAGACACACTTTACACATAATTCATCATATAAAAAAATATAATTTAAATGCAGCCATACTGGGATTAGACGCTGAAAAAGCATTTGATTCGGTTGACTGGTCTTTCCTATATAGAATCTTGTCCAGTTTCAATTTTCATAACAACTTCATTAGAACTATCCAGGCATTATATAAAAAACCAACAGCTAAAATAAGGATTAACAGTAAATTATCATCATCTTTTGAACTGGAAAGAGGATGTCGTCAGGGCTGCCCCTTGTCTCCACTGCTCTTTGCAATCTTCATAGAACCTCTGAGCCAATGGATAAGACAGAATCAAAAAATTCAAGGCATTACACTTGGTCAGAAGGAACATAAAATAGCACTCTTTGCTGATGACATTTTAATATACCTGGGGCAGCCGGACACCTCTTTTTACACTGAGACAGGACATGGATGGGTTCTTGAACTTTTGGCAACCCTGGAACGCATATGTGTCTTCCATCAGATCTAATCTTGCACAAACACCATTTCAATAATGGCACCTCTCTTTGTTCCAATGCTACTCAGATGCTCTTTTATTTTTCTCCTCCTTTTTTTTTTTTATTTTTCCTTTTCTTTTACTTGAAAAAAAAAAAAAAAAGAATGTTGTAATAATTTTTTTTCCAATGTTGTCAAAAAACAAAAAAGGGACTATGTGATGAAAATGTAAACAATGCAATGCTGTAATGACATGTATACCCTTTACAAAAACTTAAATTTAAAAAAAAAAAATGCATATATATAATGGGTTCCTCTGTAGCCCAAGAACCACCTCTGGTGAAAATTTCATCCGAATCCATGCAGTAGTTTTTGTGTAATCCTGCTGCACAAATACAAACAAAGCGCTTGGTGGAGGTATGCACTCTCAGATCATCACCAAAATGTAATCATCTGTTCCCTGTGCTATTACACACCTTTCCTGAAAATTTGGTCAAAATCTGTTCATAAGTTTTTGAGTTATGTTGGTAACAGACAGACAAACAGACAAACCCCGGTAAAAACATTACCTCCTTGGCGGAGGTAATAAAATGCAAAAAACAAACAAACAAAAACTTGTATAATAACATGAACACACACACAAAACAGGGGACCAACCAAAACAACCATTATTATTATCAGTGACACCACCACCATCAACAACAATTACCATTATCATCATTAATAATAACAACAACTGTAACATAGGGGAGAGGACAGAGTCAGACACTTCGGCTGATGATAGATGAGTGATGGTGTCCGTTTAAACTGGATGATGTAGGCATGCTGGGCAGAGGAACCTCAATTTAACTTTACTTGTATAGTGCCCAACCACAACAAAACTCATGCCAAGGCGCTAGACACATCAGCACAAATACAAATGATAAGTAATTCAGAGGGAGGGAAAAAAAAACAAAACAATCTAGTGATCCCCTGTGAGTGAAATAATTATTTTCGACAAAAAACTCTTCCCTTTTCCCATAAAGCTGGACTGTCTTTACCATTTTATAATAGTTGGACAATAACAAGTGCAGCATCTGTGTCTGTGCACTCACTCCACAGAACTGTAATTCTGTCTGCCATTTTCAGATTAATTTGGACATACGCTTTGAATCACCATTATGGTGGAAGATCCAGCAATGACCCAAATGTAGATTCCTGGTACAGGCAGCGATGTTTCATGGAGTTCATGAAGGTTTATCTAACAGGGGAACTTTGAAGGACAAACAGCTACATCAACACACAGCCTTCAGAGTTCACGACAGGCATAAAGTTCTTTTCATTAAAGCTTTTTACATTAAATCTACTTCAAGTCTTTGTTGTCAAACAGCACAATTTTTGTTCCAGTCCAAGTAGTGGTGTTTCACAAACTCAAGACCCTTTGTGGTTAATTGTCAAATAATCTAATATCATAAAAACTGTATCTGACGTGGCTGTGGAAACTGCTTAAAACCAAGATTTTTCTTTTCTTTAACCAACAACAACCCTGTGAGATTTTATTTTCTTCTCACTGTACACTGGCGCTCGCGCACGCAGCGACCGGCAGCCGGTGGCTTGTCACCAGACTGCAAACCAAATCTACCTACGGGTACAAATAAGTAACAAAACAAAAAAAAACAAAAAAAAAAAAAAGTTTGTGAACCCTATAGAATTTTCTACATTTCTGCATAAATATGACCTAAATGACCTTTTCACAAGAATCACTCTCTCTTAAGGGCCCCCTTTACACAGCACAGAGATCGCTGAGAGGTTGGGCCAATTTTTGATCTTTACATTTACATACATTTCTGCATAAATATGACCTAAATGACCCTTTCTCTTCACCTTATACACCACCAACTTTCAGTACAACACCAAATCATGCCACCTGCAGAAATTCTCTGATGACTCGGCTGCTGTTGGATGTATAAGAGGGGGAGATGAGGGGGAGTACAGGGCACTGGTGACAGATTTGTGGAGTTGAATGAGCAGAATCGCCTGAGGCCAAACATCAGCAAGACCAGAATGACTGGTGAATGACTTCAGGAAGAAGAGGATGCCTTCACAGCCATTGCGGATTTGGGGGGTGGAGGTAGTGGAGGACAACAAATACCTGAGTGTTATGATCAGCAACGGACTGGACTGGAAATCTAACACCGATGCTGCATACAAGAAGGGGATGAACAGACCATTTTCTAAGGAAGCTGAGATAAGATAAGATAAGATAAGATAAGCCTTTATTAGTCCCACAATGGGGAAATTCCAGGATTGCAACAGCACAGGGATAGCAACACTCAGAGCAACAATCAGAAGACAAGAAAAAAAAAAGCAAGAGCAGCTAATATACATATGTACATGTTACTATAAATATATATATATACACACAGAGATCCTTCAACATGTGCAACAAGATGCTGGAGCTTTTCTAACAGGCCATTGTTACCAGCGCCATCTTCTTTGCTGCCATCTTTTTGGGGTAGCAGTATCAGAGCCAGCGACACCAATAGATCTGACAAGATTATCAAGAAGGCTGGCTCTGTAATTGGTCTCAGGCTGGAGACCTTTGAAACTGTGGTGGAAAGGAGGACACTGAATAAACTGCGATCCATCATAGACAATCCTGATCACCCCCTCTACCACAGATTCGACAGACTGCGGAGCACTTTCACCAACAGACTGCTACAGCTTCGCTGCCAAACGGTCAGGCACAGGAAATCTTTCCAGCCACATGCCATTTCACTGTACAATGACTCACTCTAATGTTGAATTCTGGTCATAACTATGCTGCCATGCTGCAACTTGCAGTTTAATTGGTACCTTACATTGCACCCTGCACCTGAGAGTCCTGTATTGTACAGCGAGTATGATTCATGTATCTATACAGGTCATCATCTATTCATCTGTGATGTATACAAGTTATCTAGGCAGTTTTACTTTCCATGGGAAATTCCTTTTTCTTTTATGCTGTGTGTGTTTCTGTTCTTTTGGTGGTCTACTGTCATGCTGCCGTTGCACTGTAATTTCCCAGTTTGGGATCAATAAAGTACATCTATCTATCCAGCTACACTACTCACAAAAAGTTAGGGATATTGGACTTTCGGGTGAAATTTCAGAATGCACCTAAAATGCACTATGACCTTTACAGGTGAATTTAATTTGACCTTCTCTAACCTTTTGAATGCACATGTCCAACTATTCAACGTTTCAGTACTTTTTGCATAACTTTCTGTTCTCTAACAAGGTGCTTAATGGCAAAATTTACAACAGGTGTTTGATCCATGAAACGACCAAGACGTAAATTTTCTGCTTCAATTAGAATTGGTATTTAGACAGTCCTCTTCATCATGCTGTTCATATTTTGACATTATGAGACCAAGACAACACCAAACAACTGATCAACAGTACCTCACCACTGCGAAGCTTTAAACAGGATGTTCTCAGAGGGAAGTGACCACTGAGCTTAGAGTGTCATCAGCAGGTTGCAACAGAGATACAAGAGAGACTAAAAGAATCACAGAAAGGCATAGAAGTGGACGTCCTTTGGCCACATCCCACACTGATGACCACTTCATTGTGAACAGTGCCCTGCAGAACTGGATGATGAATGCCACTCAACTCCAGGCACATTTAAGGGAGGTGAGAGACACCCAAGTGTCATACCAGAAACATTAAAAACGTTTACATCAGCTTGGTCTGTTTGCTAGACGACCTGCAAGAGTACCTGACCACACCACCAGGCACAGGCGTCATCGTCAGCACGGGCCAGGGAGCATTTACGCTGGACAAGGGACCAGTGGGCTTCAGTGCTGTCCTCTGATGAAAGTCGATTCATGTTGAGCAGAAATGATGGCCGCCAAAGATGTTGGAGATGTCAAGGAGTGTGCTATGCATCAGCCACTGTTGTTACCATGTTACAGTCTGGGCAGGTGTGTCTAGTCAATACAAAACTGCCCTACACCTTGTGAATGGTACAGTGACAAGCCAATACCTGAATAACATCATTAATCCAGTCATTGTGCCCCTGCATGAACAACACAGGCCTAATTTCATCTTCATGGACAACAAGCTCATAGAGGTCACACCATTTGGGAATGGCTTCTGGAGGCTGGGGTACCTCAAATGGAGAGGCCTGCACTTTCTCCAGACCTGAATCCTATAGAAAACCTATGGGATCAGCTGAGTCGCTGTGTAGAGGCTCGTAACCCTGTACCCCGCAACCCCAATGACCTGAGGGTCGCCCTCTAAGAAGAGTGGAATACCGTGCCTCAGCAGACAATAAGTCGACTTGTGAATAGCATGAGACATCGTTGTCAAGCTGTAATTGATGCTCAAGGGCACATGACAAGTTATTGAGACATGGACATTTTTTGTTGTGGTATACCCACCACTGTTGGTGGCTTTTGTTTCAATAAATTGTGTGTGAGATGAGAAAATCACCATTGCATGCTTCTACTTAAAAGTGGTGTGAAAAGTTTTTGTCCCCTTCCTGATTTCTCATTTTTTTGTGTTTGTCACACTTTAATGTTTCAGATCCATCCATCCATCCATCTTCTTCCGCTTAATCCTTTTTGGGTAGCAGGGGGGCTGGAGCCTATCTCAGCATCTTTGGGCAAAAGACAGGGTACATTCTGGACAGACCGCCAGTCCATCACAGGGCCATGTTTCAGATCATCAAATAAATTTATATATTAGATACAGATAAGACAAGTAAACACAAACTGCAGTTTTTAAATGAAGGTATTTATTCATTCATTCATCTTCTTCCGCTTAATCCTTTTCGGGTCGCGGGGGGGGGCTGGAGCCTATCCCAGCATCTTTATTGGGCGAGAGGCAGGGTACACCCTGGACAGATCACCAGTCCATCGCAGGGCCAACACAGAGAGACAGACAACCATTTACTCTCACAGTCATACCTAAGGACAATTTAGAATCCCCAGTTTTATTATTAAGGGAAATAAAATCCAATCCTACATGGCCCTATGTGAAAAAGTGATTGCCCCCTAAACCTAATAACTGGTTGGGCCACCCTTAGCAGCAACAACTGCAATCAAGCATTTGCGATAACTGGCTGCACGGTGGCGCAGTGGTTTAGCACTGTGGCAGCACAGTTTTACCCTCGGCCGGGGGATCGTGGGGATCATGAGATCGTGGGTTTGATCCCAGCCCCCCGACCAACAGTGAGCTGTGTGGAGTTTGCATGTTCTCCCCGTGTTGCGTGGGTTTACTCCGGATTTCTCCGGTTTCCTCCCGCATACCAAAAAACATGTAGGTTAGGGCGCTCGCGCACGCAGCGACCGGCAGCCGGTGGCTTGTCACCAGACTGCAAACTAAATCTACCTACGGGTACAAATAAGTAACAAAAAAAAAAAAAAAAAATGTCTCTAACAGTGTTGTGGAGGAAATTTGGCCCACTCATCTTTGCAGAATTGCTGTAATTCTGCACATTGAGGGTTTTCGAGCATGAACCGTCTTTTTAAGGTCATGCCACAGCATTTCAATCAGATTCAGGTCAGGACTTTGACTAGGCCACTACAAAGTATTCATTTAGTTTTTTTTTCTTAAGCCATTCAGAGGTGGACTTGCTGGTGTGTTCTGGATCATTGTCCTGCTGCAGAACCCAAGTGTGCTTCAGCTTGAGGTCACGAACAGATAGCCGGACATTCTCCCTCAGGATTTTTTTGGCAAACAGCAGAATTCATGGTTTCATGTACCACAGCAAGTCCTCCTGGTCCTGAAGGAGCAAAACAGCCCCAGATCATCACACTACCACCACCACATTTCACTCTTGGTATGATGTTCCTTTTCTGAAATGCTGTGTTTACTTTTATGTCGGATTCAATGGGACACACACCTTCCAAAATGTTCAACTTTTCTCTCAGTCCACAGAGTATTTTCCCAAAAGTCTTGGGATCATTCAAGATGTTTTCTGGCAAAACTGAGATGAGTCTTTATGTTCTTTTTGCTCAGCAGTAGTTTTTGTCTTGGAACTCTGCCATGCAGGCCATTTTTGCCCAGTCCTCTTTCTTATGGTGGAGTCATGAACACTGACCTCAACTGAGGCAAGTGAGGTCTGCAGTTCTTTGGATGTTGTTGTGGGGTCTTTTGTGACCTCTTGGATGAGTCATCGCTGCGCTCTTGGGTAATTATGGTCAGCCAGCCACTCCTGGGAAGGTTCACCACTGTTCCATGTTTTCGCCATTTGTGGATAATGGCTCTCACTGTGGTTCGCTGGAGTCCCAAAGCTTTAGAAATGGCTTTATAACCTTTTTCCAGACTGATAGATCTCAATTACTTTGTTTCTCATTTTTTCCTGAGTTTCTTTGATTGCAGCATGATGTCTAGCTTTTGAGGATCTTTTGGTCTACTTCACTTTGTCAGGCAGATCCTATCCAGTGATTTCCTAATTGAAAACAGGTGTGGCACTAATCAGGCCTGGGTGTGGCTGGGAGAAATTGAACTCAGCCTTTCAAAGATGTGATAAATCACAGTTAATCCATGTTTTAAAGGGGGGATCACTTTTTCACAGAGCCATGTAGGTTTGGATTTTTTTTTTTTTTAACCTTTAATAATAAACACCTTCATTTAAAAACTGCATTTTGTGTTTATTTGTGTTATTTTTGTCTAATATTTAAATCCGTTTGATGATCTGAAACATGCAAGTGTGACAAACATACAAAAAAAATGAGAAATTAGGAAGGAGGCAAACACTTTTCCACACCACTGTAAATGATTCATGATTTAATATCACTGTTGTGTCAACTTTTAACATTTTACATAAATTTCACCTGAAAGCCAAATATCCCTAACTTTTTGTGAGTAGTGTATCTATCTAAAATACGAAATTTTCACACAAGTCCTAAAAGTAGATAAAGAGAACCCAGTTAAATAAATGAGAAAGATATTTTACTTTGTCATTTATTTATTGAGGAAAATTTATCCAATATTACATATCTGTGAGTGGCAAAGTTTGTGATCCTCTAAGATTAGCAGGTAATTTGAAGGTGAAATTAGGGTCAGGTGTTTTCAATCAATGGAAGGCAATCGGGTGTGAGTGGGCACCCTGATTTAGTTGAAGAATATTGATCTATCAGTGTCAAAAACGTTTTGTGGAAGTGTATCATGGCTTCGAACAAAGGAGATTTCTGAGGACCTCAGATAAAGGGTTGTTAATGCTCATCAGGCTGCACGGTTACAAAAACCATCTCTCAAGAGTTTGGACTCAACAACCCACAGTTAAGACAGATTTTGCACAAATGGAGAAATTTAAGACAACCATTACCCTCCCCAGGAGTGTCGACCAACTAAAATCACTCCAAGAGCAAGGTGTGTAATACTTGGTAAGGTCCAAAGGACCAAGGGTAACTTCTAAACAACGTAAGACCTCTCTTGCATTGCTAATTTTAATGTTCATGAGTCCACCATCAGGAGAACCTCTAACAACTAGAAAAGCACTCAAAGTGCCATACCTCCGCCAAGGCTCCTTCCGTCCCTCACGGATCATCTTCAAAATGTAACAGGTTGGTGTGTAGGCCACTTGCCAATTCTGGTGAAAATTGCATCAAAGTCTATCCAGTAGTTTTGAAGGATTCTTGCTAACACTGTGAGAAGGTAAGAACCTTGGTGGAGGTATGCATTCTCAGATCATCACCAAAATGTAATGGGTTCCTGTCTAGCCCAAGGACCACCTCTGGTAAAAATTTCATCCAAATCCATCCAGTAGTTTTTGTGTAATCCTGCTGCACAAATACAAACAAGGTCCTTGGTGGAGGTATGCACTTCAGATCATCACCAAAATTTAATGGGTTCATCCTTGGCCCAAGAGCTACCTCTGTTGAAAATTTCATCAAAACCCATACAACAGTTTTTGTGTAATCCTGCTAACAAACAGACAGACAAACTACCCTGATTACATTACATCCTTGGCGGCGGTAACAATGGTTTGCATTACAGGGTTGCAAGGACGAAGTCACTGCTCTCCAAAAAAAACACTGCTGCCTCATCTGCAGTTTGCTAAAGATCACGTGGACAAATCTGAAGGCTACTGGAAAATGTCTTGTGGCCGGATGAGACCAAAACAGAATTTTATGGTATGAATGACAAGTGTCATGTTTAGAGAAATGAAAACACTGAATTCCAGCATAAGAACCTTATCCCATCTGTGAAACATGGTGGTGGGAAGTATCATGGTCTGAGGCTGTTTTGCTCGATCTGGCCAGGACTGCTTGCCATCAATGATGGAACAATGAAATTCTGAATTATACAGGCAAATACACTAAAGAAAATGTCAGGACCTCTGTCCAAGAACTGAATCTCAAGAGAAAGTGAGTCATGTAGCAAGACAACAATCCTAAGCGCAACAAGTCGTTCTACCAAAGAATGGTTAAAAAAGAATAAAGTTAATGTTTTGGAATGGCCAAGTCAAAGTCCTGACCTTAATCCAACTGAGATGTTGTGAAGGACCTGAAGCAAGCAGTTCATGTTAGGAAGCCCAACAACATCCCAGAGATGAAGTTGTTCTGTATGGAGGAATGGGCTAAAATTCTGACGTAAAAGCTGACGTATTGTACAACCAAGGCTTGAATATTGGGCTAGTTTGGGGTCCCACCAACATCCTGTGTTTAGACTTTTTAGTGTCATCCTTCTCTCCTCCCTCTGCTCTCACTTCTCCTGGATCCTGAACACTTTCCTCTCCTTGGCTTATCTCGTCTGTTTCATCTTGCCCTCTCTGAGCTCTGTGTAATTCAGGTTCTCTCTTTGTCTATGGTGGTATGCAAACAGGTTCGAAAATATCAAGTGTCACGTTTTGTCCTGCAGGATTTTTTTTGTTATGGTTTACATAAATGACAAAAATATGTGTATTTTTTCTATTTTTATTCTAGTGTTTCTTTTTGTTCCCATTGAGAAAGAGTAGGAAAGGGATGGGGAAAAATATTCCTAATAGTAACTTATTCATGCATACTTAAATTATGCTGATCAGAGGTGGTATAGTAGCCAGAAATTGTACTAATGTAAAAGCAGTGCTAGGAAAATTGATAAAAAGTAGACAACCAAAAATTTATAGTAGTGTTAAGGATGCAAAGAGCCCCCACTTAAAAACTTGAGTAATGACTTCAGTCTTGAAGGTTTGATGTTTTTCTCCACAGTTTATAACAACTTTCTTGTTGTTTTCTACTTTTCCCTGTAAATGTATCTAAATTTGCAACCCTTTCCTCGATTTGTAATTTCCTCTATTTTTTGTCAATTTTTTTTATAAATTACTGGGGGGGGGGGTATATAAATTTGAAACAGATTGTGGTAAATTTTTGACTTTTTTTCCTTATACAATTTACACTTTTGACCATAATTTTGCAGAGCCAGAACAGAACAACAAGTTAACTGATTTCAAAGAAAAAATATTAACACAATTATATTTAATGAAATAAATTAAATTACCAATGATGCAGTTATTTCTGTTATAATTTTCTATATATTTTAGTTTTTTAGAACATCTTCGCATCACCTACGAGACAGACATTTTGAAATCCAAATGTTGGCACGTTTTAGTTTTGAAGGCTGTTGACGGATTAAAGTCACTGACTTCCATGAATTTCGGTCATCTTAACTTGACAGGTACATAATAATGAACATAAATTATTAGCTAATATTGTAGTGGCTGGTGAAGTAAATCCTCAGTGATTCAGTCACTCTTGCCTTTCCCGGCATATGAAGCCTAACCACACCTGTTTGCTAAGTGACTCTTCATTATTGTTCCTGTTACCAGTGGGACAAAACCATCGAAAAATGCCTCCACTGCTTACATACCTTTTTCTGCTTTTTTCCTTGTTTTAAAGTACTTTAATATGCTCATGCTTCTCTCGGATAGTGACGCTAGCGAGACACTCTGCCGACTGGAATGATCACGTGGGCGGGGTGCTTCTGAACTCCACGCAGATGACGGTCACACACATTGTTTGTATGCGCGCTTGCAGACCGTCATTCCTTCATATTTTTTCTTAAATTCTATATTTCCTTGGCGTGGCGGCATAACTTCAAAGGTGGCAGCCTGCCACGTGGAAATGTAACCAGAGAAAAACCCTGCAATTATCAGTTAATGAATTAATTGATAACTTGGCATCCCTAGTTTCTACACATTCATCTTCCTAAAAATATACACATTAAAAAGGGGAAAACATGCTTCAGTGACATGTGTTTACAATAATTTTTAAAAAGGTGTCAATTTTCTGTTCAACATATTTTTTTAAGTATTTGCTTCTTATAATATTTAAAGGCCCTCAAGGTACTAATATGCAATTAATACCCATATATTAAAATCTATGATGTTTCCAAATGAGGGCAGCGTGATTTGGGAAAAATGTACAATTCCAATTATGGCCCCAAATACTGTGACTTACAATGCAATTTTCTTTTTTTTTTTTTTTAAACGATGGTTTCATGAGTCTTCTTGCTTTGTTATCAAGGAAAAAGGAGAGTAAACTGATCATTCAGAAATGTTCATTTCTAAATTAAAATATTAAGTTGTGCAAAAAAATCCAGAAACATTTGTACAATATTGTTTACGAAACATTTATACCACTTCAAACTAAACTGCCACATTTTATGCAATGACATAATTGCACAGACAGAGACAGTGTGATTCGATTATTTATGCAACCCTATTCCCAGTCTATTTTACAAGTGCATAACATCAAAAATCAGCCATCAGTATGGTACAAACTTTGCTTTCACTTCATAATTTTCTTGTACTGTGACCTGATTCACAAAAGATGTCTACACACCAATTTCCTCATACGAACAGTGCAAGTGCATCAGCATTTACATAGACAAACAGGAAGAGGACACCTTTATTTAGATGAACATAAACTATGCTCTCAAACTGTATAAACAGTAGCGGCTCATTCCATCTTTATCTTTTCCTTTTGACTGTTCCCTTTCAGGGTCACCACAGCGGATCACCTGCCTAAATCTCACCTTATCCCTGGCATCCTCTTCCATCAAACCAGTGATACTAGATACTGCAGTCCTCAGACGTATACATTTCTTCTTTGTTAAACATCATTGCTTGGCAACAAGGAAAATAAAATGCAGGCATTTCAGTAATATTTAAAATACTAGGATGTGCTAAATTGATACATCTAGGGCTAAAACTCAACTTAGTCGAGGTGTGGGGGGGGGGTCCCATTTACAACTTTAACACTCGCTTTAGGTATATTTATGCCTTGGTGAAAATGGAGGCATACAGTAATCACTCAATGCGTCTGTGTGTATCTTTCCATCTGTCTGTCCACCTGTCTGTTTTCAGCTAGTCCCAACCAGTGTTGGGAATAACGCGTTACTACTGGTAGACCGCGTTACTGGTAACACCACTACTTTTGCAGTAATGTGCCTGTGTAACGAAATTATTGTTAATAATTCAGTAATTCGTTGCAGTTACTGAAATTTGATCAGATGTTGTTACTTGTGTTTACTCGCGTTACTACGTTTTATTAATATGGATAGAGTATTTTAGCACAAATAAACTGACCCTACCTAGCTGGTGCAGCATCCAGTCTCCTCCGCGGGGTAGATTTCCTGTCCTGCCTCCAGTTCACGCCGCAGCCTGGTAGAAGAAATGTTGTGGCGTGGCGACTTCTCATATCAAGCCCTGATCACCTGTTGTCCCAGCGGTAAGTAGCCCCCAACAGCTCCTACCTCTGTGGTTAAACATGAGTATTTTTTGAGCAAGAAGCTCGCATTTAATGTCCACATTAAATGCATTTAAAGTTTTCTTTCGCACAGAGAAAAAGTGACTGTGATTTGTTGCAACAAAGAACAGCTTCTTCTAAGCGAGAACTTTCATTTATCTGTGCTTTCCGTTTCATTTTATCTTATTAATTTACATGCTGTTGTGATATGCAACTACTTTCATGGAAGTAAATCCTCTAAATATGCATTTTTAATGGCTGGTCCAGGGGTGTCAAACATATAGCTCGTGGCCAAAAACGGCCCACCAGGGGGTTCCAAAATTTTCTCTGTGAATATACAGCTTTATTTCTAGTAATTTCTGACTTGCTGCTGATTATAATAGTTTTATGTAAATCTGATATTTTTCTCTGTAAGATGAGACTTTTTCTTATCATTTTCTTTTTTCTTTTTCTGAGAACAAGGGAGTCCCTTGATCTTGCTATGTTGTGCAAGATGATTTAAGTATACATTTAAAAGTAACGTGAAAGTTACTTTTACAAGTAACTAGTTACTTTAATCATGCAGTAACTTAAAGGTAACTCAGTTACTTTTGAAAAGAAGTAACTAGTAACTAACTAGTTACTATTTTTTAGTAACTTCCCATCAGTGGTCCCGAACAAGGCTGCGATGTCAGCAAGGAGGCGGCAGATTCATGTTTGGGTTGGAATCATGGGGAGAGAGCTGTAGGCCCCTTTAAGCATGCTTCATGCTATACACCTCTGCTGTCCGCGTACGTGTAACCACATTTAGGTCATCGTCTCCACTTCGCTAGTGTCCGCAGTGCTCACTGCGACGACCGCATGCAGCCCAAATTCTGTGACCACGATGCCTGCCCACGACCTGAACGTGTTAAAAAGCGCATGCGCAAGACTGAACGTTCCATTCACGGAGGTGGTGATATCGACACAGCATACATCAGTAGACGAAGAAGACAACGAGGAGACGGAAAACGAGAATAAACACATACATGAATCATACATACATACTTTTTTTCACAGCGGCAGCAGCATCTTCGTGGAAAAGGAGTGAAAACTGGGAAGTCAAACAGCAGAAATAGACTATATTTGAAGAGAAACTTTGTGAAGAAGTCCGCCGCTTCTTCATTGGTGAAAATCCTGGCGTGTTAGTGCCTTGGCGCTACCTATCGGGCGGGAGTGAAACTACAAATGATGGTTATGCGCATGCGTTAACCGCTTGGCCTGGGTAGATGAAAAAAGTGAGCATGAGCAGCACCGCGTGCGTGCCGGGCTTGTCCAAAGCGTACGCAGACCACAGCAGACTAGAGGGAAATGTAGCATGAAGCAGGCTTTAGGGTCCATGAAGGTGTGAAAATGACCTCTGCAAAGTATATAGTTTCTGACTGACCACTTTCTTCCATGGTACAAAAAGAAGAACCATGCCTTCCGTAGCAAAATTATCTTCATGCATGACAGTGCACAATCTCATGCTGCGGCAAATACTTCTGTGTCATTGGCTGCTATGGGCATAAAAGGAGAGAAACTCATAGTGTGGCCTCCATCCTCCATGGATGGTTCCAGGTATTCCCTACTGAGAAACTTCCAAACATCCTCAAACAAAAGAGCTACGAGGGCAGGAGGCAGTTCACATCAAAACAGCAACTGTGGGAGGCTATTCTGACATCTTGCAAAGAAATTCAAGCAGAAACTCTCCAAAAACTTGCAAGTTCAATGGATGCAAGAATTGTGAAGGTTACATCAAAGAAGGGGTCCTATGTTAACATGTAAATTGGCCTGTTAAGAGGTTTTTGATCGAAATAGCTTTTGATTTCAGTAAATATGACCTCCTAATGCTGCAAGTTCAACAAATAACCATTTTCAATTCTTTACAACCAATAAAATGTTTTGAAACTCTGTTGTGCATAATAATATGGAACAGTGCATTTTGAGTTTTTTTATTTTTGAAAAAAAAAAAAAAAGTTATCATTGGGAGGTTTGTTCAATAAAATTTGAATTATGCTCTAACGGTTGATGACCTGAAAATTATGCTGACTGTCATGTGCATCGACTATTTAGGAAAATCAAAGACAAATATAATTTGCATAATAATTTGGAATGTGGTGTATACAGCAGAATGACCTGTTTGGCTGCAACTGTTGTATTGTGGAGAGTGTGGGAAATGAGGAGGCCAGTTTACGAGCAGACAAAATTTATTAACATTCTCAACATTCATACACAGAAAAGCAATGAATCAGCCAAACCAGGTTTCTCCTTATAAGCTCCACAGATCACCTCACATCTGCATGACATTTCACATCACACTGCATGATATCCAGCTCCACAATACATTTGCCTTCAACCCCCAGCTCCCTCTTCCTGCCAACTCCCCAGGACGTCCTTGCCGATTATTCTCTTATGTTTAATCACTGCCTCCTGACTGAGACGCTGTCTGCAGATTCCCCCACAATATGCGTTTCCACAGTACAGTGATCCCTCACTTATCGCGGTTAATGGGTTCCAGAACCGACCGCGAAAAGTGAAAAACCGCGAAGTAGTGTCACCCCTAATGACGTCATCCATAAATAATACGTACGTTCATTCTCTCTCACTCTCTCTCTCTCATATGATACGTGTGTGTGTGTGTACGTGTACATACATACGTAGATGTAAACAAAGTGTACATAAATATGTTTTTAGAACTCTTTTATTCTTATAACAAGATACGTAACTCAAGATGAAAATGATTTACTGCACAGGTTAATGAGAGCTTTACTGCTCCTCAGGTGACGCCTCATCGTGAGATGCTGGAGGCGCAGGATCATCGAGGGCAGCTTCCGATAGAGCTGAAGCTGCAGGAGGCGGCGTAGTGCCTCGACGGGAAGACTATTTCGCACAAAATGGCACAAGAGAACAGCAAAAAGTTCCACGCGGCGAGACTAAGTAACTCGTCGTCGGCCTCCGTTGGTCTATGATGACCATGGAAGAGAATCCTAAACGTCTACTCTGCTGGAACAGCACCGCCTGTGGCTGAACAGGCCGATACGCGAATGACAGTCCCTGTCACACAGGTCACACTTGTGGGTGGTCTCCGTGCTGCTGGGTCTGTGGCGGTTCTTCCTGCGGGTCCTTTTTTCATCTGCTGCAGCAGTCAGTCTCTCTTCACCCGCCTTGAGCTGTCTGGTCAGGGTGCCTCTCCATTTGGAGCGGTCCGTTGCAAGGTCCTCCCAGCGCTCTGTGTTGATATCCAGGGCCTTCATGTCTCTCTTGCAGACGTCTCTAAAGCGCAGCTGTGGGCGGCCAACGTCTCTCCTGCCAGTTGCCAGTTCTCCATAGAGGACGTCTTTGGGGATTCTGCCATCCTCCATACGGTGAACGTGGCCTAGCCAGCGCAGCCTGCGCTGCCTGAGTAGAGTGAACATGGAGGGAAGGCCGGCGCGGGACAGAACTTCTGTGTTGGGCACTTTGTCCTGCCAGGATATGTCCAGGATGTGGCGAATGCAGCGCAAGTGGAAGGAGTTCAGTCTCTTTTCCTGCCGGGCGTATGTTGTCCACGTCTCACTCCCATAGAGCAGTGTGCTGATGACGCAGGCGTTGTACACTGCCATCTTTGTCTTGACAGAGAGTTTGGGATTCTCCCACACTCGTGTGGTGAGGCGAGCGAGTGTGAAGGCTGATTTTCCAATCCTCTTGTTGATCTCTGTATCAAGGAGAGGTTGTTGCTGATCGTGGACCCCAGGTACGTGAACTGATTCACGACCTCCAGCTTGTAGTCATCAATGGTGATGGTTGGTGGTGCTTCCGTGCCTTGCGCCAAGACGTTAGTCTTCTTCAGGCTGATGGTAAGCCCGAAGTCCTTGCATGCCTGGGAGAAGCGGTCCATCAGGGTCTGAAGCTCCTGCTGTGTGTGGGTTGCGACTGCAGCGTCGTCTGCGAACAGCATGTCTCTGATTAGAGCCTCGCGTACTTTGGTTCTGGCTTTCAGGCGGGCGAGGTTGAAAAGCCTGCCGTCAGATCTTGTGTGCAGGTAGATTCCCTCTGTTGCTGTGCTGAAGGCATGCCTCAGGAGCATAGCAAAGAAAATCCCAAAGAGGGTTGGCGCAAGTACACAGCCCTGTTTCACTCCGCTGCGTATGTTGAATGGCTCTGAGACGTTGCCATCGTGCTGCACTATCCCCTGCATGTTGGTGTGAAACGATTCGATGAGGCTTTGCAACTTTGGTGGGCATCCTATCTTTGGCAGGATCTTGAAAAGGCCCTCTCTGCTGACCAGATCGAACACTTTGGTGAGGTCGATGAAGGCGACGTACAGAGGCATGTTCTGTTCTCTGCATTTCTCCTGGAGTTGGCGGATGGAGAATATCATGTCTACCGTCGATCGCTCAGCGCGGAAGCCACACTGAGACTCGGGGTAGACACGTTCGGCAAGCTTCTGTAGACGAACGAGAACAACTCGTGCGTAGACTTTGCCAACAACGCTGAGAAGGGAAATGCCCCTGTAGTTGTTGCAGTCGCTTCTCTCCCCTTTGTTTTTGTAGAGGGTGATGATCTTGGCGTCCCTCATGTCCTGTGGTACGGCACCTTCCTTCCAGCACTGGCAGAGGACGTCATGCAATGGCAGCAGTAGGGCGGTCTTGCAGTGCTTGATCAGGTCAGGGGGTATGCCGTCGTTGCCGGGTGCCTTGCCAGCGGCCAAGCTATCAATGGCCTTACTGAGTTCGTCGATGGTTGGCTCGGCGTCAAGTTCGTCCATGGATGGCAGGCAGTCGATGGCATCAAGGGCTGACGGTGTCACGGTGTTCTGTCTAGAGTAGAGGTCGGAGTAGTGTTCCACCCATCTCTCCATCTGCTTGTTCTTCTCTGTGATCATCTCCCCAGTGGAAGATTTGAGGGGGGCCGTCTTGCTCTGAGCCGGACCAAGTGCTTTCTTGATGCCATCGTACATACCACGGATGTTCCCTGTTATGGCAGCGGTTTGAATGTCTTGGCTGAGCTGAGTCCAGTACTCGTTGGCACAGCGCCGAGCAGTCTGCTGAACTTTGCTTCTCGCAGCCCTGAGAATCTGGAGATTCTTCTCGTTTATTTTTGATCAGGATTTGTCCTTCAATTCACATATTAAATTTGTTTCTAAGACTGCCTTCTATCATTTGCGTAATATTGCCAAGATTAGGAGCATCTTGTCTCAGAGTGATGCTGAGAAACTGATCCACGCTTTTGTTAGCTCGAGATTAGATTATTGTAATTCTTTATTATCAGGTTGTCCTAAAACATCTTTAAAAAGTCTTCAGCTGATCCAAAATGCTGCAGCAAGAGTTTTAACAGGTACTAGAAAGAGAGATCATATCTCTCCGGTTCTGGCCTCCCTTCATTGGCTTCCCATAGAGTTTAGAATTAAGTTTAAAATCCTTCTTCTTATTTACAAAGCTCTAAACAATCAGGCTCCTTTTATTTAAAAGATCTGATACTACCGTATTATCCTAACAGAGCACTACGCTCCCAAAATGCAGGACTACTTGTAATACCTAGAATCTCCAAAAGTACAATGGGAGGCAGAGCCTTCAGTTATCAAGCTCCTCTCCTGTGGAATCAGCTGCCAATCTGGATTCGGGAGTCAGACTCGATCTCTGTTTTTAAGATTAGGGTTAAAACCTACCTTTTTGATATAGCCTACAATTAGGGAGGGATCATGTGTTTCTGAACCCTCCCTTAGCTATGCTGCTAATAGGTTTAGTCAGCCGGGGGACCTCCAGTAATGCACTGGGCCTCACTCCTTTCCTCACTCTCTATGAAATATTTTTTTTGCTGGTCATTAACATTTGTTTGTTCTCTCCCATAGATTGAGTCCCCATCGTGCTGTTTGCTCTCTACATGTCTGTTCTTTTCATCTTCTCTGTCCCCTCACCCCCCAGCCAGTCGCAGCAGATGACTGCCCCTCCCTGAGCCTGGTTCTGCTGGAGGTTTCTTCCTGTTAAAAGGGAGTTTTTCCTCTCCACCGTCGCCAAGTGCTTGCTCACAGAGGATCACCTGATTGCTGGGGTCTTTCTGCAACTGTGGGGGTTCCCCCCTACAGTTGATAGTGCTATGAGATGACTGTTGTTGTGAAATGGCGCTATATAAATAAAGTTGAATTGAATTGAATTGAAGTTTGGGTACTTCTTGTACTCAGCAAGTGCTGAGCGCTTGGCTTCAATGACGGGGGTCATCTCGGTCAACTTGGCATCAAACCAGTCCTGCGACTTCGAGGTCTTCCTCCCAAAGGTAGCCAAGGCTGTGCGGTAGATGGTGTTTCGCAGCTCTTCCCACTTCTGCTTTGCAGATTCTCCTCCTTGTGGTACACCAAGTTCCTTCTCAAAGGTGGAGGCAAACTGCTCAACAAGTTCTGGTTGGGCCATCTTGCTGGTGTCAATCCGTGCCTTTCCAGGTTGTCTAGCACGATGGAATTTCTTCAGCTGCAGCTTGACCTTGCAACACACCAATGAATGGTCTGTGTCGCAATCTGCACTCTGGAACGAACGGGTGATTAGCACGTTCTTCAGTGAGGTGCGCCTGGTCAGGATCAAGTCTAGCTGGTGCCAGTGCTTTGAGCGCAGATGTTGCCAGGAAACCTTGTGTTGGGGCTTGGTCTTGAAGAACGAGTTTGTGATGCACAGATCGTGATATGTGCAGAACTCGAGCAGCCGCTGTCCGTTGTCGTTCATTCTGCCCACGCCAAAAGGTCCAAGACAGGAGGGCCAGGAGTCGTGGTCAGCACCCACTCTGGCATTGAAGTCTCCAAGGAGAATGAGTTGTTCAGAGTTGGGGATGATCCTGACAGCTGTTGTGAGATTCTCGTAGAACTCGTCTTTTGCCTCTGGTGTGGCTGTCTGTGTTGGGGCATACACACTGACAAGGGTGACTGGGCCTTCAGTGGTGTTCAGGCGGAGGGTGAGGAGTCGTGCAGAGCCAGTGCTGCCCGGTTCCACCATCTTCAGTGTTCTTCACTGCGAAGCCCACTCCGTGTTCCCTGTGTTCGTCACTGCCCTTTCCCTGCCAGTAGAACGTGTAGTCCTTCTCTCTCAGTGTGCCTGCATCAGCTAACCGTGTTTCCTGGAGAGTGGCGATATCCACTCCCAGTCTCTTCAGCTCATTATTGATGATGGCAGTCTTCCTGGTGTCGTTGATGTCCTTGAGGTTAGCAGCGAGTCCTGTCATCATAGTGCGGACGTTCCAAGTTCCCAGTTTTAGAGTTGGTCTCTTTTGTTTTATTGTCTTGCCTGGTGCGAAGGTTCTCAGCCTGCTGTTTGGATTTTTCCTTATCCCCATGCACCCAATGAGGAAAGCAAGCTGTGGCGGGACAAGACCTTATTGGCTGGGGGCTGCCCAGCTTGAGGTGGGCGGTAGCTGTCCAGTGAGATCTGATGATCCCTCCCACCGTCGGGAACAACCCCTGGCGCCACGCTCTACGCCAATTGAGCAGTGGCTTATAACCGGTAACTGTCATTCCCCGTGTTTTGTCTACGCCAAAGGCGAAGCTGGAGTGTCCTCTCCAGTGATCCGGTGTTCTACCTTCCAGCGTTGGGCGTTGGTAGGATTCAAGCCTGGGCAGGAAGATATGGAGGACAAGATGTTGCCCATGCAGCATGTCCCCCCTCTCCACGTCACTGATGAATCCAAAGGAACAGCAGGGCTGCTACAGTTTGGCACCAGCGCCGTTGCAGGAGCTGCCAGAACGATGTTGAGCACAACATAGAACTGCCTTAGGGGCTCCGACTCCGGATTTTTCCTCAGGGTTGACTCCCGAAGCCTTTCCCGTGACCGGGTATGCCGCAAGGCAGCAGAGGTTTGAAATCAGGGTTTACCTTCCCCTAGATGGGCTACCTTCCCAGGTTGACGAGCCACCATCTACCCGAAGCATCTGGTTTTAAGGCGCCAGAGATCCGCCCTCGCCCCTTCTCCTATTAGTAAAAGCAGTTCCGCCGGGCTTAGAGACTAAACCACACGGGCAGGCTAGGAGTTGGACTTAGTTCGTCAGAGGCTTTTCGAGACGCACGCCATAAGGAGCATTTTATGAGCACTGGGAGCTTAACCCCAGTGCCGCTCCTGGCTATGACAACCTTGGAACCAAGTAACACGAGCGATAAAAAGCAATGAATGCGGTCTTCCTTCCCTTCATGGGTGCTCGGCCGGGAGAGGAGGTGGGTGAAACGTCTCAGCCAATCAGCTTGCGAGATTTCCGAGCCGAGCCAACACGACAACAGCGAACAGAGAGTTGTGCGGCTCTCCGTGTTGACACCTGATGGTCTAATGTAGTCTCCCTGCCTTCTGCTAGCGCCCGGCCATTATTTCTCAATTTTGAATTTTTGATGAATATTTTTGAAACATCTGCGATGCACTGAGGGCGCGAAAGGTGAAGCGCGAAGTAGCGAGGGATCACTGTATTAGTATTGCCCATTTGTCAGTAAATATTGAAATAAAGATTTATTTATTTTGTTATATGAGCGTTTTTCTGTCCAGTTTGGTGACAGTCGTTGTTTAGTCAAACCGTGCACGTGGCCGCATATGATATGCAGTTGATCTGGCCATTCTGCTCCACAATCATGGTGGTATTATTATGAACTTTTCATTTTTAGACAGCCGTGTGAGCACACTGAGAAAAGCGCCATCGGTGACGGCAAGTCGTGGTCCTGCAAAGGGACTCCTATCTACCACTGACCGGGCGGACTGGGCTTGCTTCCCTGCAAAGGACCACGTTCCGCTCGCTGCTTCTCCAACACCGGTATTCTTTAGGCAGACCCCGGGTCCCTGCTGGCATTCCTCAAATTATCCTTTAGACCAGTGGTTCCCAACTTTTTTCCCAGGAGCCCCCCCTGCCTGTGTCACAAAAGTGCCAGGCCTCCGAGCCCACACGATCACATAAGAGGAATTAAGTCATTTTAGAACATTTATTTAGGAAAAAAAATAACAGTTCTGTGCTTAACCTATTCCATTTGTTTTGAAATGTAGACTTGTTTTCCTTTATACTTAAACTAAATTGAATTATATGAACATGTGTATCACATACTGACAAAAAGTAAATGTGGCAAATGACTGCAATGGTATTAAAATATTTGTCCTTTTGTTTTAAGACAGCATTACATTTAAACATGGCCTTTTTGACACCAGAAGGCAGTCCAGAGTCTTCATTGTTCATTGTCAGTAACAAAGTTTTCATGTTTGCCAGAGGTATGAAACAGAAATGTTAACAAGAACATGTCCCTTGTGAAAGCAAAAATCTCTAACAACCAAAACAGTGGGTATACACACAAAAGACAGCATAAATCAGTAAAGGCCTAAAAGTCAGTCAGTATGGGCCTAATGGCAGTAGGCCTAAAAACACCCCTGTCATACACAAAGAACAAATATCCTTGACTGCTCTTTCTCATAACACTACCCAGCAATTAACATTGCAAAAAATAATTCAAAGATTCTTTGCTTTTTACTCTCTCCAGTCTGTTGATTGAAAAAAAGAATATTAATGTGTACCTTGAGCTTGCATATCTCTGACCAGGGATGTGATGTTTGGAGTGATAGTGGTGATAGCCAGTCTAAAGTCTTGGTGGACATCCAGCCTGTTCCATCCATCCATCTTCTACCGCTTTTCAGGAGGTCCGGGTCGCGGAGGCAGCAGTTCAAGCAGAGAAGCCCAGACTTCCCTCTCCCCAGCAACCTGCTCCAGCTCTTCAGAGGGGATACCAAGGCGTTCCCAGACCAGCTGGGAGACATAGTCTCTCCACCGAGTCCTGGGTCTGCCCCGGGGTCTCCTCTCAGTGGGACGTGCCTGAAACACCGCAAGTGGGAGGCGTCCAGCCTGTTCCTTACTTTTGTTTTTATGGTTAGAAGGGCACTGAAAACTGCCTCAGACAGGTATGTAGTACCAAAAGGAAGAGTGACCCTCTTGATTGCGTGTTTGGCCAGTGTAGGAGCAACGGTGTGTCCTTTGACGATCCAAAACTTTTTGTATCCATTTTCCTAGAAATATTTTTTTGACACTGAATCAGATTGAAGGTCACACAGCTCATCTTCACAGCCCAAGTATTCAACATCCTTGTGATTGGAAATGTAGGGGTCCATCACCCATGCTTCCTTGGATAAATATTTGTTGATGTCAGCAAAGCAACTCCTCATCTTGTCACACAGCAGGTTCATGTAGCGTGTGAAGTCTGTGCGTAAAGACACATGCACGGTGCCACCAGACTGCTTCTGAAGAAGTGGAAGTTGCTGCAACTCCCTTCTTGAAATTTTAGCGACCCTGTACTCCAGTTTTCGCACAAAAGCGTCCAGTGGATCTTTGCATTGTAGGACGTTTGATTCAGGTCCCTGCATCTGCTTGCCAGGTATGCCACTTGGATCCAAAACGCATCTGTCAGCTGCTCATAAAGTGGCTGATTGTGGTCATGCAAGAATTCTTTAACTAGGTCTTGCAATTCAATAAAACACACAAGCACCTGTCGTCTTGACAACCATCGTACTTCACAATTTTCTCCACAATTTTTAAGCATGCAGGCTTGATCAGCTGCTCACCAATATTGTGCGGCTTTTTTGTGTTCGCAATGAGCAGCGCACAGTCAAACGATGCTTCAGTGGCTCTGAGAAAATCATTACCTGCCTGTTCAAAGGATTTTCTGATATCCCCGTGTCTCCTTGACCACTTGCACCAGTGGTCTCTCGGTGTCGTCTCCTGATGCTGTCTCAGTTTGCTGGGCTTCATGCTGTCATTAGCTAGCTTTTCACCACAAATAACACATTCTGGCCGAAAAGAGTCTTGTGCTTCTGTAAATCCATAGTTCAGGTAACTGTCAATATACTGTCTTTTTTTCTTTTTTAACTCCACGGGGCATTATGCCTAGAATTGCTCGCTTGCCGAAAATTGCATCCCATCTGCCAAAACTATAAAATATAACACTACAGCCAGGCTTGTAACCATATGTGCATTTTTAGAAGTACCCATTATACATTTTTAGAAGTAAAAATTGTTATTACCTCTTGTAAACCATCTTTAAATTATATTTATTTGCCAGACGTTTTAGTGTTTCAAAGAGGGTTAGAAATCATCGTGATCCAACTCCATGTTTTATACGATATTCAGAGTCGAGATTTTGCATGTATGCATTGTCGGTATAAAGGGTAATCACTTTTTCGAAGTATTTCAAAGTATACAGTTGTATTGACTTGACTTACACTAAACACCTGCTTCCGACGATGGGATGCAATTCTCGGCAGGTGAACAATTCTCGGCATTGTTGTATTGGCTTTTGACAGTATGGGGATGCAATTCTCGGCATAACACGGGGTCCTCGGCACATTTATGTTTCTCAGCCATCCTCTTTCTTTATTTAATGTCATTCAACAGCGATGAATAAATTCCTCATGTTTAGCGCTAGCTACAGTGTGAGAATAAACAGGTCAGAAGTTATACACATAATATAAATAAAATGAAAAACTTTTTTCCAACAAATTTTATTAAATGCATACGCTTCACAACATATCCGCCTAGAAATGCGTGGATAAAAAAATCCATATAAAATATATGCATTTTTTTTTACCCACGCATTTCATGACCTCAGAACAGACAGAGCTCCATGCCCCCTCTGTGGGCTCAGGTGCCCCCTCCCCCTCCCCCAGGGGGGGTGCGGACCCCAGGTTAGGAGACACTGCTTTACACATAAGCAATCACGGCATAATTTTTTAAGAATTACATCTTCACTATTCTCTCTTTCTTGTCAGATTTTTCGCTTTTCACTTCCTTTTTTTCCACTTGCGAAGCATTGACTCTCTCCCTTAAATGGGATTTGAAATTGTACTCTTAAATAGTTTTTATGTGCGCCATTTCTCTTATCGTTTTACCTTTTAAATTTACTCCCTGCTTGTTTCAGGGTCAACAGTTTCTGAAACCCGACCTGAATTGCTTTCTACATGTGCTGTTTTTCTTTTAATATCTTCCTGCCTGCCTCAGGGACTACATATGGAAATTAGTGAGAATCTGGTACAAAGCATCTTTACCTTGTATTATTAGCTAATAGCTATACACTCTATGTGCAACACATCAGATTGATTGTCTTTGATTAATTGTCTATGTTTATTGCACTGTCCCTGTCAAATAAACTAATCTACTACTACTACTACCTTGTGCTTAATGTTTTTTTCTGTACATGGTCCCTGACAAATACACCAATAAACTAAACTAAGCTAAACTAAGCGCTGTGGTGACTGACTGGTCGTGATGCCACGTATTATCCAATCAGCACGGAGGCAATCCGATCCCGCACACACTGAAGGGCATGAAGAGACAAAGCGATTACAGAGCGGTGGCTAAACTTTTGATAAAAATTGCATACCCTCGTAACCTCAGCAAAGCGCTTATAAAATCTGAGGCCAGTCTGATAAATGGTTCAACAGATGTGCGTGGAACAGACAGGCAGACATTTTATGCATTTATAGAGAGATTTACTTAATTAAAGCTAATGTGAGGTGTGAAATATGAAAACCACTCAAGGTTATTTTTACAGAAAACCAAACAATTTAAGTTGAGTAACAACATGACTTCTGTAATAGAATTTATTTGACAACGCTGACTTTAAAAATGTTCTATCCCCCCGTAATAATAATCAATTTTTCATTATTTTTTTCCCCTTCTTGTTCTTGTTTCTTTCTCTGAGGTCCACGGTGATGAACCTGAGGGTGAGCAGTCAGAGTGGCTGTGAAGATAACGGGCTGGAAGCTACACAACAATGCTGCATGTTCTCCAGCCATCCATCATCTTCCGCTTAATCCTTTTCGGGTCGCGGGGGGCTGGAGCCTATCCCAGCATCTTTGGGCGAGAGGCAGGGTATATCCTGGACAAATCACCAGTCCATCGCAGGTCCAACACAGAGTTCTCTTTATAGAAAAACTGCATTTCAATATTTGTTTTTTACAAGATACAGTAATTCAAGAACCTTTCTCAATACTCATTACTCAGAGTGAAACACTTCAACCCATTCTGATTTAATGTTGATGATTATGGTGATAGTTTCTGAAGTTTTGATATTTTTACCTGCTATTGCATGCAGTAGTGTAAATATACATGTATTAAATTAATAAAATCTGCTAATCCAGCATTTTTCTTTCTGCTCCTAATTCTATTCTTGTGCTTCTATATTTTTTCTTTTATGCATTCCTTGACAAAAATGCCAGCGTACAGCCCCGGGATGACGTACGCCTCATGTGTACTGTGACAGTGACATCAGTCATACCTGCATAAACAAATACCAAGCATTTCAACAGCGTGGATGGCATGACAATACCCATGCTACCATGCCACAAGCACCAAGGCATCAGCAGCTGCGGTGCTTTCATTTAATGATGTAACAGTGCAGGACACCACATGGTGATGTTACTTCCCAGTTAGTAGCAATGACTCACATTTTAATGGCGCCTACTAAAACACAGAATGATACAGAATGTTCCATATCTAACATTATATGTACATGCTTGTGAAACACTTGACACCACTAGCTAGTAGGACCGTTCCGTACGGAACATGTACGAAACACGGACAGAACATGTATGGAACATGGACGGAACATGTACAAAATCTTGAACGTTCTGTACTGTACGTTCCGTGTTTGAGTAATCTCTCATTTTAATGAATTAAAGCCACACACTACAGGTACATCTCAAAAAATTAGAATATCATGAAAAAGTTCAATATTTTTTGTCACTCATTTCAGAAAGTGAAACCCATATATTATATAGATTCATTACACAGAGACTGATATATTTCAAGTGTTTATTACCTCCGCCAAAGGGGGAGGTTATGTGATCATCGGCGTTGGTTTGTCTGTCTGTTTGTTAGCAAGATAACTCAAAAAGTTATGGACGGATTTTCATGAAATTTTCACAGATTGTCAGAAATGGGGTATCCTACAGATGATTAGATTTTGGTGGTGATCCAGATCACCGTCCACAAGAAAACCGCCATTACGCAAAATGCCATTTTCGTGAATAACTACTAAACCACTAATCCTATCATTGTCAATCCAATTGTTGTGAATCCAATTGCTAGTCATATGTTTTCATGGTCAAGGAATCTGAAAACCTCCGCCAAAGGGGGAGGTTATGTGATCATCGGCGTTGGTTTGTCTGTTTGTCTGTTTGTTTGTCCGTTTGTTTGTCTGTTTGTTAGCAAGATAACTCAAAAAGTTATGGACGGATTTTCATGAAATTTTCACAGATTGTCAGAAATGGGGTATCCTACAGATGATTAGATTTTGGTGGTGATCCGGATCACCGTCCACAAGAAAACCGCCATTACGCAAAATGCCATTTTCGTGAATAACTACTAAACCACTAATCGTATCATTGTCAATCCAATTGTTGTGAATCCAATTGCTAGTCATACAGTATGTTTTCATGGTCAAGGAATCTGAAAACGTACACACAAACACTGTATGGGGGGAACTGTGGCGCTAAACCGCCATTACGGAAAGTGCCATTTTCGTCAATAACTACTGAACCACTAATCCTATCATTGTGAATCCAATTGCTTGTCATATGTTTTCATGGTCAAGGAATCTGAAAACGTACACACAAACACTGTATGGGGGGAACTGTGGCCGCCATTACGGAAAAGGCCATTTTCAAGAATAACTACTGAACCACTAATCCTATCATTGTCAATCCAATTGCTAGTCATATGTTTTCATGGTCAAGGAATCTGAAAACGTACACACAAACACTGTATGGGAGGAACTGTGGCCGCCATTATGGAAAATGCCATTTTCGTGAATAACTACTGAACCACTGCTTGTCATATCTTTTCATGATCAAGGAATCTGAAGACTGTATGGGGGGAACTGTGGCGCTTGGCGGAGGTCTGCGCTCTCCGAGTGCTTTTCTAGTTTATTTTAATTTTGATGATTATGGCTTACAGCCCATGAAAACCCCAAATTCAGTTTCTCAAAAAATTAGAATATTTCATAAAAGTAATTTTTAAAAAATTGTTTTCTAATAGAAATGTTGGCTGACTGAAAAGTATGTCCATGTACACAATTAATACTTGGTCGGGGCTCCTTTTGGATTAATTACTGTATCAATCTGGCGTGGCATGGAGGTGATCAGCCTGTGACACTGCTGAGGTGTTACGGAGGCCCAGGCGGCTTTGATAGTGACCTTCAGCTCGTCTGCATTGTTGGGTCTGATGTCTCATCTTCCTCTTGACAATACTCCATCGATTCTCTATGGGGTTTAGGTCAGGAGAGTTTGCTGGCCAATCAAACAGAGTGACACCATGGTCATCACTGACCTCTGTTCAGATAAAAGTAAATTTTGCATCTGATTTGGAAATCAAAGTCCCAGAATCTGGAGAAAGAGTGGAGAGGCACAAAATCTAAGCTGCTTGAGGTTTAGTGTGAAGTTTCCACAGTAAGTGATGATTTGAGGAACCCTGTCATCTGCTGGTGTTGGTCCACTGTGTTTTATCAAGACCAAAGTCAGTGCAGTCGTCTACCAGGAAATTTTACAGCACTTCATGCTTCCCTCTGCTGACAAACTTTATGGAGAAGCTGATTTCATTTTCCAGCAGGACTTGGCACCCCCACACACTGCCAAAAGTATCAAAACCTGGTATCAAAACTGGAGTGGTGGCTCAGTTGGTAGAGCATCCGCCCCACACCCGGGAGGCAGGGGTTCAAATCCCGGCCGGGTCATGCCAAAGACCATATAAAAGTGGAACTTCCTGCTGTCCAGCTTGGTGCTCAGCGATAAATGGAATGGAGGAGGGAACTCTGTGGCGGCGCCTTGCATGGCAGCGGCCCTCTGATTCTGCACTTGGGGTGTGTGTGATTTACACTGTAGATAGGTAAAGCACAATCTCATTCTGCTGTACATGATTGGTTGTACGGTTGAATGACAATAAGGGTGATTTAATTTAATTTTAATTTAATTTAATGACCATGGCATCACTGCGTTTGATTGGCCAGCAAACTCTCCTGACCTAAACCCCACAGAGAATCGATGGAGTACTGTCAAGAGGAAGATGAGAGACACCAGACCCAACAATGCAGACGAGCTGAAGGTCACTATCAAAGCAACCTGGGCCTCCATAAAACCTCAGCAGTGCCACAGGCTGATCACCTCCATGCCATGCCACATTGACACAGTAATTAATCCAAAAGGAGCCCCAACCAAGTATTGAGTGTGTACATGGACATACTTTTCAGTCAGCCAACATTTCTATTAAAAACTATTTTTTTAAATTAATTTTATGTAATATTCTAATTTTTTAAGAAACTGCATTTGGGGTTTTCATGGGCTGTAAGCCACAATCATCAAAATTAAAATAAATAAACACTTGAAATATATCACTCTCTGTGTAATAAATCTATATAATTATATGGGTTTCACTTTCTGAAATGAGTGACAAAAAATATTCAACTTTTTCAAGATATTCTAATTTTTGGAAATTTTTTAAAGTTTTTATTTTTTTATTTTTTTGCAAATTCATTAAAATTAAAAAAACAACAACAACAACAACTAAGGAATCACATGTATATAAGTATTCAAAGCCTTTGCCATGAAGCTTAAAATTGAGATCAGGTGCATCCTGTTTCCACTGATGATCCTTGAGCTGTTTCTACAGCTTAATTGAAGTCCACCTGTGGTAAATGCAGTTGATTGGACAACTGATTTGGAAAGGCACACACCTGTCTATATAAGGTCCCACAGTTGACAGTGCATGTCCAGAGCACAAACCAAGCATGAAGTCACAGAAATTGTCTGTAGACCTCCGAGATAGGATTGTCTTGAGGCACAAATCTGGGGAAGGGTACAGAAAAATTTCTGCTGCTTTGAAGGTCCCAATGAGTACAGTGGCCTCCATCATCCATAAATGGACGAAGTTTGGAACCACCAGGGCTCTTCCCAGAGCTGGCCAGCCATCTAAACTGAGCGATCAGAGAGAAGGGTCTTAGTCAGGGAGGTGACCAAGAACCCAATGGTCACTCTGTCAGAGCTCCAGCGTTCCTCTGTGGAGAGGAGAACCTTCCAGGAGGACAACCATCTCTGCAGCAATCCACCAATCAGGCCTGTATGGTAGAGTGGGCAGACGGAAGCCACTCCTTAGTAAAAGGCACATGACAGCCCACCTGGAGTTTACCAAAAGGCACCTGAAGCACTCACAGACCATGAGAAACAAAATTCTCTGGTCTGATGAATCACAGATTGAACTCTTTGGCATGAATGCCAGGTGTCATGTTAGGAGGAAACCAGGCACTGCTCATCACCAAGCCAATACCATCCCTACAATGAAGCATGGTGGTGGCAGCATCATGCTGTGGGGATGTCTTTCAGTGGCAGGAACTGGGAAACTAGTCAGGATAGAGGGAAAGATGAATGCAGCAATGTACAGAGCCATCCTGGATGAAATCCTGCTCCAGAGCGCTCTTGACCTCAGACTGGGGCAACAGTTCATCTTTCAGCAGGACAACAACCCGAAGCACACAGCCAAGACATCAAAAGAGTAGCTTCAGGACAACTCTGCAAATGCCCTTGATGTGGCCCGGCCAGAGCCCAGACTTGAATCCAACTGAACATCTCTGGAGAGATCTGAAAATGGCTGTGCACAGACGCTTCCCAGCCAACCTGATAAAGCCTGAGAGGTACTACAAAGAGGAATGGGAAAACTGCCGAAAGATAGGTGTGCCAAGCTTGTGGCATCATACTCAAAAAGACTTGAGGCTGTAATTGCTGCCAAAGGTGCATCAACAAAGTACTGAGCAAAGGCTGTGAATACTTATGTACATGTGTTTTCTTAGTTTTTTAATTTTTAATAAATTTGCAAAAATCTCAAAAAAAAAAAAAACAACCTTTTTTCATGTTGTCATTATGGGGTATTGTGTGTAGAATTCTGAGGAAAAAATGAATTTATTCCATTTTGGAATAAGGCTGTAACATAAAATGTGGAAAAAGTGAAGCACTGAATACTTTCCACTGTATGCACTGTATATGCACTTGCTTACGTATATACCACTGTGAAGACCTGGTATTGTATGACTGTCTTCAGAAACTGTAGAACAGGGGTGTCAAACTCATTCCATGGAGGGCCAAGACCCTGCAGGTTTTACTTCCACCCAGTCTCTTCAGCAGGTGTTTTCACTGATCAGCAATCAGTAGGAAGAAATTCAGAGAAATCACCTGTTGAAGACACTGGGTGGAGGTAAAACCTGCAGGGTCTTGGCCCTCCATGGAATGAGTTTGACACCTGTGCTGTAGAATAAAGCATTAACATGGGACTTTCTATGTAATTAGCTATTCTGAAGAACATGGTAACAATTAAAATAACATTCACTTATGTAACGCGTTTTCTCATCTCTAGATGACCAAAGCGCTTTACAGATCCTGCTATCCACCCATTCACACACACATTCACACACTAATGGCAGCAGAGCTGCCATGCACCAGCGCTGGCCTGACCCACCAGGAGCAACTGGGGGCTCAGTGTCTTGCTCAAAGACACTTCGACATGCAGACAATGCGGGAATCGAACCCCTGACCCTCTAATCAGTAGTTGGCAACACTACACCTGCACCAAAGCCGACGTTTCAGGGCAGAGGGGCTGGAAGGATCAGGATAGTCTGTACCACTGGGGACCTGATAGATATTGGCTGTGACCTGCCACCTGAGGGAAGTGTTCTCACTTTGCAGAGATTGCTGCTTTTTCTGCATGAACCTCAGTTCATCGCTCAAGCTGTTGTTGGCTTTCATGAGCTATTGGATCTTGGCTTCAGATGCCGTGAGTGCATTTTTCACCTCCATGTAATCTTGCATAGTGACAGGGCAGTCTGAGAGGTCAGAGTCCAGGCTCTTGGTCCTGTCTCCTTTGCTCGATGGGAGCTCTTGATCTGTGTCCTCATCTGACACCACACTATCATAGTCAGGTTGGTCATTGTCGTTGCTATCGCTACAATGTCTGACAGTCATGTTCTTCAGGATAAGCTCAGTGCTATCTTTAGAACTGGATACCGAATTCCCCTGCTTTCTGCGCTTAGCATCACTCAATATGTCAGTCACCAGGGTTGCGAATTCGTGTGCATTAAATCTTGCAAGCTTCTGTCGTCCCTGGTTTTGTGTTGATGAATAGTCTGGATTTATGGGAAGGAAAGGAACCACAGTTGTCTCGGTCACCAAAGTGCTGCAATTTTGTGTAGCCAGCCACACCACGTCAGTCTCCTGTCTGTCCACTTCATCGTACAGATCCATGGCCAGATCCTCAGATAAATAGTTACTAAGAGACTGTAGTTTCTTCTTTGCTGCTTTTGCCGATTCAAATAAATCTAAACTGCTGTCAGCCATTTGCAGAACAATAAAGTATTGGCCATTTTTATGATCTGGTTTTCTCCCACTCAAGTAAAATGCCAGCCGATCAGTGAGTTCATACTGAATTTCCACAAGTCTTTCTGCCAGGTCATGGCGGCCAGCTTCTCTTGCATAGTCAATAAGAGTTTTCCCATTGCTGTCTGGGGCTCCAGGATTGGCCCCATAAACAGTCAACAGTGAACTGTTGACCTGAGATATTTGGCCTGAGATATTTGCCCTGCTTTTGCAGCTATATGCAGTGGAGTGTTTCCTTTTTCGGGATGGAAGAAATTTGCTTTTGCTCCCAAAGTTAGCAACCTCAAACACGTCTCGAGATTACCAGTGCATACACTTCAGTGAAGTTGCTTGCTTTAATCCTTGGCTGTTGAGCTATCATCCTCCCGGCAGGGCATGCAATGAACAAATGCCAGTATTTGACATTTGATATTATAAATTCTGACTTGTTTGGGTGAAGATTATCCTGAGGGTTGGCCTTGCGTTTTCCACTCATCACCAATGGAGGATCCAAAAGTGAGTGTTCCCATATTGAATTTTCCCCATTGCTGTATAACGTCTGAGCCATCTGCAGCTGTGTAGGAGGCCATGGTGTGTGCGTCAGGTGGCGGACTTGTGAGCTATGTCTTCCCAGATGTCGATGAATGCTGCAGCACTTGTTGCAAATCAACACACCCCTGTTCACTGAGGCCCAGCGAGGTTCTGAGACATTGCAGTCTGTGCAGACCTCAGTGACCATGTTTACATGGACACAAGTAACCGTATTAAAAGCTTGATCAGAATAAAAATGCTTCATGTAAACATGCTAATCTGAGTATTCTGACCCGATCAAGCTCATTTGGATCAAAATTTCATTCCAATTGAGACGGATGGGTTATGCCGATTGTTAATCTGAATGGCGTGCATGAAAGCACTTATTCCGAAGGTTGGGCAGAAAATGTTTACTGCGCATGTTTGTACGTCAGCCACACATCGACATAACGTATTTCCACCTTTACAGCAGCTAGCGGAAGACATAGCGGGAGTAAAACAAAATTGGTCTGTATCATCCTGCTGTCTCCCTCTGTTCGTCATCTGCAGAAGTACGTATGTACTTGTAGCTTCATTACGGAGACCAGCAGAAGCAAAAGTACAGTCTGAATAACACAATACAGGTCCGTTTCAAAAAGAGAAAGACACGAAGCGGGGCTTGCTAACACCGGAAGTTGCTTCTTCTACTATTTTCGGAATGTCGAAATGTTGACGAGCGCATGCCAAAATGATTTAGTCCGTTCAACCATGTGACACACGGAAACGCACGTCCTAATACCGGAGTGGTGGCTCAGTTGGTAGAGCATCCGCCCCACACCCGGGAGGCAGGGGTTCAAATCCCAGCCGGGTCATGCCGAAGACCATATAAAAGTGGAACTTCCTGCCATCCAGCTTGGTGCTCAGCAAAAATGGAATGGAGGAGGGAAATTTGTGGCGGCGCCTTGCATGGCAGCGGCCCTCTGATTCTACACTTGGGGTGTGTGATTGACACGGTGGATAGGTAAAGCACAATCTCGTTCTGCTGTACATGATTGGTTGTACAGTTGAATGACAATAAAGGGTGATTTAATTTAATTTTTTTAATCGGATCAGCTTTTTCAGGATCCATGGAAACAGTAAAGTTCTGATCTGAATTGTAATCAGATTGAAGAAATTTTGCCCATGTAACCATGACTATTGTTTCTCAGGTGTTTAGACATCCTGAGCCCACAAAGATTCACCTTTAAAAATAGTACAGCAGCATTGTGTGCACTATGCTAACCACTGATTACTATGTTAAAATGTCTTCCACCTTAGCTGGGCATATCTAATTTGAAAACAAGCAACACGTGATTTCAGCTCATTAAGATCAAATTATTAGCCTGCATATGGTCTTGTGGTATTCAACAGCAATTTGATCACAAAGAACATATTTTAATGCCAGGTGTAAATAAATGGCAGTATTGCTATGGCAAAACATGGAAGGCACTTCTCCCTTACAGTGTAGATAAATTTATGTGCAGAACATACAAATAAATGAAAAGAACAATAGTGATGGTGACTCGGACAGCCAAAGTTTTTTTTCACATGAGTTCAGCCCATTAATCGGAGGCTCACCTCCTTGAGTTAACAGGTTAAATTACATTTTAAGGGCTCAATTTTACTTATGATATTCTTTCCAAATCCTGGGATCTAAACCATTACAAAACTATACCCACTGCCAATGAAAACGCAACACAATTTTTGTTTAAATATTTTTGGGTCCATCCTATCTGAGCTTGAG
The DNA here is from genome assembly GCA_020510985.1 of Pholidichthys leucotaenia. NCBI lineage: Eukaryota > Metazoa > Chordata > Actinopteri > Cichliformes > Pholidichthyidae > Pholidichthys > Pholidichthys leucotaenia. Next base: position 90,032,474 of record CM035850.1, on the reverse strand, counting down.
TAATGGTGTTTCTATCATTCAAAATCCATCTAGAACTCATTTTTAGTGGTTGTACTCACTGTCACGACTCACTGCCTTTGAGCTCTGACTCTATAGTCTTTTTAAGCTTGTTGTTTGTTTTGGGTACTCAAAAGTCAAAAATGGGTGATTTTAAGGAGTGGTCATCTTCCCTATCTCAAGATGAACAAAAATGCATAGCACTATGTTGTGAAATCTTCACGATGTCACAACTGTCATGTGACAAACGCAACTACGTTTTGGGGCTTTTGGAGGGCGGAATGTCAACACGACAGGTGGTGCTCCGATTGGGCTGCAATGCATCAACCATTGTTCGGTTGCACCAACGCCAAGTCAAAACTGGGTCCGTGGCCAATAGACCACCTTCAGGATGAGCACGTGTCACCACCCCAGAGCAAGACCGGTACATCATGCTATGGCACCTCTGAGATCGGTTCTGCACAGCCACCCACATGGCCCAGAAAACTCCAGGGAGATGCCAGCCGAGGATCTCAGCCAATACCATGAGAAGGCGCCTCAGGCATCAGGACCTGTGAGCCCGAAGACACTTTCAAGGGATGATCATGCCGGCAGAGAGGCAACAAAGTCACCACAAGTGGGCTCATCAGCACAACAGGTGGATCCTACGGCAGTGGAACACTGTTCTTTTCTCTGATGAATCCTGATTTTGCAGTCCAGGGCCCCATGTTGTGTCTGACAGATCAACCGATGTGGCGGCACTGGAGTTATGGTGTGGGCTGGCATTTCAGTTAACTACAGTACACAGTTGGTTATTCTTGATGGCACTTTAACCGCCCAACGGTACATTGACCACATTCTGCAACCTATTGTGACGCCCTTCTTTCCGGACCACCCTGACCTCCAGGTGTTCCACCAAGGCAATGCTCATCCACATGCCGCCCAAGTCACTGGGAAATACCTGCAGCAACAGAACTGTGATGTCCTTCCTTGGCCCTCTTTCTCTCCGGATTTATTCCCCAGTGATCACTTGTGGGATCAACTTGGGTGACATGTTTCAGCCAGAGTACCGATGCCACAGAACAGATAGGAGCTGGTTGTGATTAATATCCCCCAGGACAACATTAGACGGCTCATGAGGTCCATGCGGAGGCATATTACTGCCTGCATTAACACAAATGGAGGCCATGTTCCATCTTGAACTTTGTTTTTAAGACAGACGTTTTGTTGTGATTTTGAAAAGTCAAGGTGCTTCTATTTTGTTCAGTTTTGAAAATTGTTGACACAGATTTTCACTTGTTGATCTTTGATATTGTTTTGAAGATGTCTAAAAATCATTTGCATCCTTTAATTGACCATTTCCATAAAAATTTGCAAAAATATCAAACTTTTCTAGAATGTTGCATTTTCATTGGCAGCGAGTATATTAATTGATTTTATTTTTGTCCCCAATAGCAATCTGAGTCACTTAGGATTGACGATCGGCCAATACCAAGTCACAATCTTAGAATTTCCTCCAACACATTCTTGCAAACTACACTCCATTAAGTACATTAAAGTTATTTTTTTAGAATCCAATGCCACAATTAAACAGATATAGCCATCTTAAAAGTAGAACAACCTGATGACCAGGAACAACTTTACTCATGGCTGCCCTGGACAAATCTTTTGAGTTCTAGGCCTGTAACAATAATCAAGTTTGTTACACAATAAACTGTTCCAGAAATGATCACGCTAAATGATATTATTGTTGATGTCATGAAGATCATTTTATGCCACTGATACAATGCTAATAATCCGTGTACATCCTTTCTTTCTTCACCACTGGAGTGGTGGCCTAGTTGATAAGAGCATCCACACCACAACTGGAAGGTTGGGGGTTCAAGTCCCGGCCGGGTCATACCATACAAAAAATGGTCCTTCTCACCTTCTAGCTTGGTGCTCAGTGTAATAGAATGGGGGAAGGAGAAGTCGTTTGTGGTGGTGCCTTGCATGGCAGCGACCCCTCTGATTCTACGTGTGATTAACATTGTCGATAGGAGAAACATAATTTTGTTCCACTGTACATGAAAAAAAAAAAAATCCCCCACCTTTGTTTAGAAAAAAGGGTGGTGCGGTGGGACAGTGGTTAGTACTGTGGCAGCCCAGCAACTCACCCTTGGCCATGAGATCCCGGGTTCAATCCCAGCCCCTGACCAACAGTGATCTGTGTGGAGTTTGCATGTTCTCCCCGTGTCTGCGTGGGTTTACTCCGGGATTTCTCCGGTTTCCTCCCACAGGCCAAAAACATGCAGGTTAGGTTAATTGGAGACTCTAAAGTGGCACTAGGCGTGAATGTGTGTGTGAATGGTGAAGGGATAGTGCTGTACTGTGGCTGCTTAATCCATCCAGGTGGATGCCCTGAATTTCCCCTCTGAGGATCAATAAAATATGCAAAATAACAAAAAAAAATGACTGGCTGCATGGACTGAATGACAATAGAGATGGCTTCTTCTTCTTTCAAAGAGCACTGAACTTTTATTTAGCAACAATATTCAACAGTGGAATTGAAATGTGGAAAAAATATTTGCTGCTTATATGCCCACAAAATAGATGGCAGTGATGCACCAGCAGACTGATGTGAACACCCAAAATCAACAAAACAAGGAAGAACACAAGAGGATTCTCATTACAGTATGAAAAAGGTATACAATAAGCAATAGAAAGAACTCGAATAATTTTTTAACACAATAAGTCGATATAGTAATTATTGTGACAAGCCTAAAAAGTTCCTGTAAAGAATAACTGTATTGAATAATTGGAAACTTGGGTTTTAGTGGCACCTTATAGTCACAAACTGAGCTACAGCCACATTCACTAATGGCCCCTTTACACAGCACCGAGATCATCGAGAGATTGATCAATTTTTTTTAGGTTTGGTATCATCTGCGAGATCCTTGTGGGTTCTGGACTGAGTCAAAACTTTGAGGAGACAGTGGTGACTGTGGAGATCACAAGATCATTGATAGATCAAAAATTGACCATTGTCTCTCAACAAACTCAATTATCTCCACCCCTGTGTAAAGGGGGTATAAACAGATTTCTGACAGGGGCTGCAGTGTGCGATGTGTATGAATGGAGTGCAGTATTTCCTCTGGCTTAAAGACCTTGACACGATGGCAACATATTTTTCAAGGGGGGGAGGTCAGAAAGCATGTGACATTATTATAACTGGAATGTTAATTTTAGTGACGTTGGTGTTATCGCGTTAATCGCCTGTTAATGCTTTGCCCCCCTTAACGGCGACAAATTTTGTAATTGCAGTTAACGGCAGTTAACGCCAGAAAGCGCAAACAGTATTTTTTGGCCTAGCGCCTCTCCATACCAAAGCCACTCTGGCTACAGACACTGTGCACGCCATGCAGACACTGCAAAGTCAAATAAGCTGGATCACAGCCATGGAAATCCCCCAAGTGCTGTCATGTCTAAGTTTATAACGTTATCTGTCAGAGCTTTCACCTGGATAACTGTTACAGCTTCCTCCAAAACTTCGCCTGGATGTTGGGTTGTTCTTCTTCTGTGGAAGCTGGCTAGCTGGCTAGTAGCTACATGCTAGGTTGTCGCTGACCTGCAGCAGCTGACACGGACAGAAATTCGCCTGTTTTCATCCTCATAGCTTTGGGTCCAACTGTTGGTGAGTACCAGTCTAAAAAAATTCTCAAACTGTGATCGTAATGTCCATTCACTCCCCTGCCGTTTTTGCAGTACGGTGGGGTGTCATCATGGACAAAATAGTTGTTTGTTTATGTTTGCAATTTTTCTGCTAAAAGGGAAATTGTGTCTGTTGTGGCACATGAGGTCCATGGTTTTGTGTTGATCTGCTTAAAACTTGTAGATGTTTGCTATGGGAGAAAGAGCAAGCTCCATTTGTGGCTGAAGGCTGGTTGGATGCTGAGTTGTGTTGCAGTGACGTTACTGAGCCCTGGCATTCTGTTGTTTACACATGCAGTCTACTTTTGAGAATTTTCTGGAGAATATTCTGGAGAGATTTTGCCATTTTGGATATGTTGAGAACTTTAATAAACCTGCAGGTGATGACAGCAAGCATATTTGTCCACTCCCATGTTCATAACAGTATTACAAACTTGAAAAATTACCAACTTAAGGTACACTGTATCTGTATGGAAAAACACACGATTAACGTGTTATTAATCGCGGTTACCTCAACATTCCAAAAGATTAATTACGATTAAAAATTTTAATCATCCAACCCCACTAGTTAATTGTATGCATTTATTTCTTTTTTTAAATTTTGCACAGCAACTCTGTATTTGGAACTTACCATCTGAAGTATTATACAACCAAGACTTTAATCTTGGAATATTGGGCCAGTTAGGATCCCACCCAAACGTCCTGTGTTCAAACTTTTTGCTGGTGTCATCTTTCTCTCCTTCCTCTGCTCTCACCTCTCCTGGACACGCTGCCTGAACACTTTCATCTCCTTGGCTCCTTTCTTCAGTCTCATCTTTCCCTCTTTGGGCCCTGTCTAATTCAGGTTCTCTCTCTGTCTATGGTGGTATACAAACAGCTACAAAATACCAAGTGTCATATTTTGTCTTACATGATTTTTTTTTTGTCATGGTTTACATGAATGACAAATATTTTTTTGTATTTTTATTACAGTGTTTCTTTTTTCATTGAGAAAGAGTAGGAAAGAGAAGGAAAAAAAACATTCATAATAGTAATTTACTCACATACTTAAATTATATGATCAGAGATAGCCAGAAATTCTACTCATGTACAAGCAGTGTTATGAAATTAATAATTAAAAGTAGACACCCCAAAATTTCTAGCTGAGTCCTGGGTACAAAAAACACTCACTTAAATAAAATCTTGAGTAATGACTTGAGTCTTGAAAGTTTGAGGTTTTTCTCCCAAATTTATAACAATTTTCTTATAGTTTTCAACTTTTCTCTGTAAATTTATCTAAATTTGCAACCATTTTCCTCAAATTTGTAATTTCGTTTTGTAAAATTATGACTTTTCTTGTACATTTGAGACTTTATTACACTGAGGAGCTCATTTAGCAGTAGACTACATCATCCTAGATGCGCGACCGAGAGGTTTCGTAGGTCCTTCCTACCTACGGCTGTCAGACTGTATAACCTAAGCAGGGCTGCTTGCAGAGATAGCAAAAAAAACAAAAAACGTGACGACCTAATAGTATTGAACGCAAAAGACACAACAGACTTACACAAATTGTCCCCTCCAGTATACAACTAGGACAATATCAGTCAGTTTGGAGGGTGACAATATGTATGAGTACATATTCATACCATGTAGGGTAACTAAACACACGGTTATGCTGTTTAGTCCATCTAGCTACAATGCTCAGCACTGTGTATATACATTTATATATTTATGTGTACATATGTATATTCACTGCTCTTATTTTCTTATTTTATTTTCTTATCTTCTAAATCATTGCTCTGAGTGTTGCTATCCCTTTGCTGTTGCAATCCTGGAATTTCCCCATTGTGGGACTAATAAAAGCTTATCATATCTTATCTTATTACAAACTTGTGGATAATTTTATGGTTAATTTTGTCTATTTTTATAAAATTACAGTTTTGTTTATAAATTTGAAACAGATTGTGGTAAAAAATTTTGACGTCATTCCTATATTTATTTTTCATGGCATGGCAGCTCAGTTTTCGGCGTGGTGGTCTGCCATGCAGAAGTGTTACCAGCGGAAACCATCTAATGACTGGGAATGCAGTTTTGTTTAGTGAAAATAAGATATCATTAAAACACCAGTTTCCAATTATTCTACACAGTGCCTTTAAGGGTTACATGTTTCCCATTTTCCACAAAGATGATGCCTCCTTCATTTTATTCTATAGCACTGATGGAGATGTTGCACCTTGAATTTTGATGAACTGCATTGTACAATGACATGGGAATTCAGTTCACCAAAAGGTGGACTTTTAACTCTTGTAAGACTTTGTACTAATCTTTACAAGAAGTGCCAGTAACAATAGAGGGCACTGTATGCTGTGTATGCAGATATCAGTTTAAGACATTTGACAGAAATTCTCTTTTTAATAAATGTGCATAGAGATAACACAGGAAATCCCATCTTTCGGTGTCATGACATGAGTGGTTTCACAAATACTCTGTAGTGCTGAAATTTTACAGAACAAATTTTCCCAATAGAGAGCCTAAGTCACACCCCCTCTACTTCTGCATATGGAACCTTAAATCAGAAAAAAAATCTCCATTGAAATGAATGGTAAGTGCGAAATTATCTTTTGATCCCAATCGAATTTTGCCAGGAGTTACACATATGACGTTTGTCAATCTAAAAGGTAATTTTCCACGTAAATAACAGTGCAGGATTTTGTCTGTTCAGGTATAAGGTTGTGAAAATAAGTACATTAAAAGACTACAAACACACACTCATGTAACCTAAAGCCTGCTTCATGCTGCATTTCCTCTCCAGTCCGCTTTGGTCCGCGTACGCTTTGAATGAGCTCGGCACGCACGCAGCGCTGTTCATGCTCACTTTTTTTCATCTACCCAGGCCAAGCGGTTAACGCATGCGCACAGCCATCATTTGTAGTTTTACTCCCGCCCAATAGGTAGCGCCAAGGCGCTGACACGCCAAGATTTCCACCAACGAAGAAGCGGCGGACTTCTTCACAAAGTTTCTCTTCAAATATAGAGTCTATTTCTGCTGTTTGACTTCCCAGTTTTCACTCCTTTTCCACAAAGATGCTGCTGCCGCTGTGAAAGAAAGTATGTATGCATGATTCATGTGTTTTTATTCTCGTTTTCCGCCTCCTCGTTGTCTTCTTCGTCTACTGACGTATGCTGTGTCAATATCGCCACCTCATGAATGGGACGTTCAGTCTTGCGCATGCGCTTTTTAACACGTTCGGGTCGTGGGCAGGCAGCGCGGTCACAAAATTTGGGCTGCAAGCAGTCGCCGTGGTCGAGCACTCCGGACACTAGCGGAGTGAAGACGATGACGTAAATTTCATCACACGAGGTTTCCGGTTACACGGACACGGACAGCAGAGGTGTAGCAAGAAGCAGGTCCATCCATCCATCCATCTTCTTCCGCTTAATCCTTTTCACGGGGGGCTGGAGCCTATCCCAGCATCTTTGGGGCGAGAGGCAGGGTATCATCGTTTTCAAAGCACGCCCGGGGGAGTAACAGTCCTGTGGATCAGCTGCAGCTCTCAAAATACAATATATTTGCGTTGTTCTCCTCTCTGGATCCTTCTTTCATCAGTCAGAAAACAGGAGATGAACTTTGAAATGGGAACCGCCATAATCATGTAGAGCGACATGTATAGTCCGAGACAAACAAATGTAGTCCTTGGAGCAGATTCACAGAAACTAAATATTACCCTTTTATTATATGACAGTCTACAACTTTAATTACATGGACTATTATCTTTTAAACTGACAAACATCATACGTGTAACTCGTGGCAAAATTTGATTGGGATCAAAAGATAATTTTGCTCTTGCCATTCATTTCAATACAGATTTTTTTTCCTGATTTAAGGCCCCATATGTGGACCTTAAATGCTTTTTTGGGTCAGTTTCCACACTTCAACTAAACAGACAATTACCAAATCACCACACACTAATATTAAATGTTCATTAACTTGTGATAACACATCTTACAAGTAGAAGTTTCTCTGGCAAGTCTCAAAAAATGTTCAAACGGTATTTTTTTTAAAAACATAACTCCTTATTTCATGTTTTTGTGATGTGGTTCGCAAAGAGAGTATTGTGCATTGACCCAAAATCTCCCACAGGCATTCATTTGGGTTGAGATCTAATGACTAAAGGCTATACAACGTGATTCATATAAATTACTATAAAATATTGAGTCATCATTAACCTGGAACAGACTACTCCAATCAAAACAGAAATGTCCTACCATTGCATCACATTGTCATCGGCTCTATTCTAACTTGAAAAACTATTTATTTGACTTCATTCATTTCAGCCAAAACGTTTTTATTCTCCAACTCTAATTTTGCAGTTCTTATATTTAACTATTTCCCATAAGGGGTTGCGGGTGGGACCCTACAGTGAGGACCACGCCGTCCTGCTGTCAGTCCCTTTAAATCCAGACGTGAGGCACGAATGGGCCTCTATGCTCATCAACAACTAATTTAAACCAATTAAAACTAAAACAAGCAGTTGTTTTTAATGGTATTCCCTTTATAATATACAGACGAATATGTATTTTGGTCCAGTCTAACACCTGAAAACATACAGGGTGCAGGCACATGAAGTGTTTATTGTGAGCTAACATACACTCCTAACAATAAGGTATTCATTTGAAAAGCCTGCAACTACAATAACTTTCAATCAAAAAGCCCTAGAAATTTTAATCTAAATATCTCGTGAAAAGCTTTCATTTGACGTCCTGTGCGTCTTGTTCTCACAGAAAGAGTTCCTGCACTTTAGCTAGCTTTCTTTAACCCGTGTTAGTGTTGGAGCTGATGCCCAAACAAGCAGGCAACTTACCCCGTTCATGTCTGACTTGCGTTCGTGGCTCCGAGCTCGCTTTTTGCTTGGGCAAAATAAGGAACCAGACACCCGGCTGGAGGTCAGCTTCGCCCCTATCCAGCGGGCCGTGTCCACCCTCACACAGCCTACCCCTTCCCCCTGTCACTGAGATGCTTTCGGTCGCCTTTAAACTGCCAGGAGCTCAGCCGATGCAGTCCTCAGACGTCTGCTCCGCCATCTTTCTTTCACATGTAAATGAAGGAGAGGAGGCACAATGGCGCCTCCTGCAGGTCAGCACAGGTAATGCACGTCTGAATTAAAAAAAAAAAATTAAACTCAGCATTTTTTTTTTTTTTTGTTACTTATTTGTACCCGTAGGTAGATTTGTTTTGCAGTCTGGTGACAAGCCACCAGCATTTCCTTTTCTCAAAGCAGGTTTGTGAAGGTTATATACTGTATGTTTGTGTATTTATTTGCAATTCCAATTACAAAAGGTGGACATACTGTCTAAATTGTAAATAAAAAATAATAATAATAAAATGCATGGGTTTTGTTGAATGAGACATTTTACTATTTCATAAAAAAATATATCATCTTGAATTTGATGGGAGCAACCTGTCTCAAAACATTTGTGACATCAGGAAACAAAGTGCTGGAAAAGTAAATGGTATTAACGAGATATGATGTTAAGCCTTCAAGTTTTTCCCCCACTGACCTTTAAAGTTGTGGTTATGTTAAGAGTGGAAACGTGTTGAATTTTGAGGAAATGGTGGTTGGTATGTTCTATTATTCAATTAAGATAAAATGCATTATAAAACACATACCCTCAATGCATCACATACATACAATTTCTGCTACTCCCTATTTGGGGTCACCACCACAGTGGCTCATGGCTTTGCATATTTGATCTGTCAAGGATTTTACACAGGTTGCCCTTCCTAATGCAGCCCTCCCCATTTACCCAGGCTTAGGACCAGCACAAGGAGTACACTGGTTTTGTGCTTCCTCCTGTGGCTGTGTAACCAGCTTTCCTTTCTCTTCTGTTTATGCAGAGCACCGACCTCGAAGGCAGAAAGGATAATTTTTATGGTCTTTGGTATGGCCTGGCTGGGGCTTGAACCCTCAACCTCCCAGCTATGGGGCAGATGCTCTGTCACTAGGCCACCACTCCAGTAGTCAATGCATCACATATAAATATCACATAAATATACACGTAACATGAACCATTCACCAAATATGAAACTGAGGGCCCACCCACACGACAATTTGTCATGAGCCCAAATCAAAGTCTGCTTCTTTTGAATAGTGGGAATGCTCCATGCTGCACTTAAGGCTGGCCCTGGTCCTCCTGGTGAGGTGGGCTTCAGCAATGTATGAGAACACTCATATGTACACTAAGTATCTATGCAAGGTAGTGGTGTTTAGGTGCAACTGCATTAAAAACATTGTGAACGTTCTTGCCCCGTTCCTTTTTTTAACTCTGCTGACTCTCTTATTTCTGTATTTCTGCGGGCAGGCAAGAACCCTTGAATTAGTAAACCACTCTTCCGGCGTACTCGGGTTGATGGAGGTCTGGGCTTACTGAGTCTTTTACATTACTACTGGGCAGTAAATGCTCACAAGATCATGTTGTGGTTCACTTCCCCTGAGACTAACTGGTGTCAGCTCGAGATAAATTCATGTCTGTCTGCATCCCCACGGGCCCTGGTCTGTGACCCTAGCCTCTCCTCTCCTTCGAACTGTTCAACTAACTTAATAGTAGGAGCTACGTTGAAGATATGGGCACAGATATGCCAAAATTTCAAGTGGTCTTCCCTTCCACTCGCTACTCCAATCTGCAAGAACCATCTCTTTCTTCAAGGAAAAACTGACCCAAGATTTAAACGCCTGGCTGGAGAAGGCCTCCACTGCCTGGGAGACCTGTACATCAATGGAATATTTGCTTCATTCAGTCAACTAAGCGTGAACTATGGGCTTACAAATACGGATTTCTTCAGATATTTACAACTTAGAAATTTCACAAGCGCTCATTCTTCACTGTTTCCCCAGACCCCATCTGAGTCAGACATTGACTTGATTCTAAAAGTTGGTTCTTTAACTAAAGCTCACATATCATTCTTATATAATCTTCTCTTGTTACCTGAGGACTCAGGTCTGGAGAAAATTAAAGCACATTGGGAGAGCGAGACACTTTTTCAGATCATTTCTGGTCCTCTGCTCTGAAAGCGGTGAATTCCTCTTCCTCATGCGCTAGTCTCAGCCTTATTCAATTTAAGGTCCTATACAGGATCCATTACAGCAAATCTAACATCTATCCATGCAGAGCTGAAGACAAGTGTGACAGATGCTCTCTCTCTCCCTGCAACTTGACACACGTTTTGGAGCTGTCCTGCTTTAAGATCTTACTGGGAGTTTTATTTTAAAATGATTTCAGCAATTCTTGGAATGTCCATCCTCTCATCCCTACATGACTTTCGTGTCCAAGCAAATCATGATACAACTACTTTTCAAGCTCATGTCATTGCCTTCACCTCTTTGATTGCACGAAGAAGAATTCTTTTGGTATGGAAATCTGACCGTCCCCGTCCCCTAAACTATGGCTATGAGACCTGATGTCTTTTTTTAAAATTAGAGAAAATGAAATTTTCCCTGAAGGGCTCTCCTGCAATGTTCTATTCACATTGGCAGCCTCTGATTAAATATTTTGATAGTTTGCCAACAAAAGATATTGCCCCATAGAGCGGTGGTTGGGCGGCCCTGCTCCCCCACACTTCTCCACCTTTCATTTTAATACGCCCTTAAAAATGCCAGCTCCTATTATGCCATCAGAGTGTTTGTATGCTGCTGCCATTTTTGATTGTACTGTTGAATTTATTTATTTTTAATTTTACATATATTTCTTAAAGTTATCCCTCCCTCCCTTTTTTTTATTCTTATCATTTACCCACTTACCCCCTTCCCTTTTTTATATATGTCTATATTGTGGTCTATATTAATCATATATCCCATAACCTACATATGTATGAGCATGTGAGAATGTTTGATGACTACATATGTAAAGCGATTTCACACCTCAGAACAGGACAAAGGGTCTCAACCGCCAGTGAAGATCAAAGAGCATCCGAGGCACTGCGGTGGAGACCAGATAGGTCGCCCTGACCTCCCAGGGCCAGGTGGAGGGGTACGGAGACAAAGGAGGATAATTAAGTTAATGGGGGATGTCAGCTTTGTATGCATGTCTTTTGTTGTGTGTGAGTATAAGTACACAGAGCCGAATGTGTTCGCTCTCTTACTTCTTCTGCTGCTGCACTAGATGAGACTTGTTAGAGGAGCAAAGCTGATAATAAACTTTGGTTTATAAGTCACATCGCCTCGTCATTCCGAGCTCTTCTACATATATGTTAATTTGCCCAATACTTACACATATTTATTCATTTATCTCCTGGCCAAAGGATGACTTTTGTGGACTATTTACGCTGTAGCCATCACTTGTTTCTCCTTTTTTTTGTGTGTGGGTGTATGCAGAAACTATCATTTAAGCACTGACAGGAAGGACTATTGTACCTCCAGGTAGCTACCTGTGGTACAGTATATGAAAGCCACTCGATATGGGATCTGGGTTCAGGTAGGGGTCTTATAAGGTTCTATAAGTAAAACGGAGAATTGTCCATTTCTCGATCTCTATTGTATGGTTTATTGCTTTTGTATATATGATTCTCCTCAATAAATTATTGAAACAAAAACAATGTGAATGCAGGGCAACCAGGTACATTGGAGGAGGCTAAAATTACCTTCGGTAAGTCGTCTTCTTTTAGATTTGATTGGCAGTTGGCAACCAGCTTACAGGTGTATTACCGCCACTGACTTGATTGTCATCACTCTATATCTTTGTATAAGGAGTTCTGAACAACTCCTTATGCATGAAAAAATTATCCATCCCTGGCTGTCTGGCAGTACCTTTGGTAAATCATCAACCAACTGGCCCCAGTGAGAACATACCCTTAGTAGCTGTCAGCATCAGAGCATGGTCCTCCTCTTTTCTCATGACCTCACAGAGGTCATTGGGGCACTAGGGAAGACCCATCCACCACTCTCTTCCATCTCTCTCTGGCATCAGCGGCTCTTTGGGATTCTACCAGCCAGGCTCATGTCTCTTACTCAAAGATGTTGTCTTCCCATCTCTTTTTCTGTATTCTTCCTCTGCGGGACCCTTAGTTCACTGCAAAAATAGATTTTGCAAAGACCGATGCACTGGACGCATTCCATCTTAACTTTGTTTTAAATTAAATCACCCTTATTGTCATTCAACTGTACAACCAATCATGTACAGCAGAACGAGATTGTGTTTTACCTATCTACTGTGTTAATCACACACACCCCAAGTGCAGAATCAGAGGGCCGCTGTCATGCAAGGCGCCGCCACAGAGTTCCCTCCTCCATTCCATTTATTGCTGAGCACCAAGCTGGACGGCAGGAAGTTCCACTTTTATATGGTCTTTGGCATGACCCGGCCGGGATTTGAACCCCTGCCTCACGGGTGTGGGGCGGATGCTCTACCAACTGAGCCACCACTCCGGTGGTTTCTTCTGTCATTGTCAGGACATTTTCAAAGGATTTGATTGTTTGCGTTGTTGAGAAAGGAATAGTCGAGGCAAAGAGCTGAACGACACAAGACTTTATTCTCTCTCCAACAACAGAACAGAAAAACAGCTATCCCGGGTCTCTGTGCATTCCCCTTTTATATCTTTAATTCCATGCATCGAGACCCGGAACTTCCAGCCATCATACATTGTTGTTTAACAAAGAAATGTGTGGCACATTAACATGACATACACCGGCGCCACTCTCACACCTTTTTTCTCTCCGCGGCTCTGGTAATTCTTCCTCTCCCCGGGGGCTAAATAGACCTAACTGTCCCATCTGATACCCCCCGGTGACACCTCCTCCATTGGTCCATTGTTTCCTTCTTCCCCCTGCCCTCTCTGGGTTGAGATACCCTCCACACTATGACCCCTCACAGCCCCTCCCCCGAACACCCAGAAGGGGCACCGACCCCCCGATCTTTTGGGCTTGAGCTGGCACCCATAGCGGCTGTAGCGGGTGGTCGCCAGTCTAGTTGAACTGCCCTGCTGGCAAGGTGTGCAGGAGGGTATATTAGTTTGTGGAGGGAAAAAGGGAGGGGGGAAAAACACATTATCTTCACGAGTGCAGGTCCCTGCTGAGGGATCACCAACCTGCGGGGCCACCAACGGTGGGCGTCTGTGCCGGGGAGCTTGGGCCAACACCACCTGTTCATCTGCCAACACAAAAGCGGGCTTCAGCCTGTCGATGCAGACGGTCTCCCTACGTCCCCCCCAAGTCTAACACAAAATGCTTCACCCCAGGTTCCAACACCCTGAACGAGCTGTTGTACGGTGGGCGCAGCGGGGTCCGGTGCGCATCGTGCCTGACAAACACAAAACCAGCATTCTGCAAGCTTTTTAGGACGAAGGTGCAGGGAAAGCAATGGTGAGCCGGGCCCAGTACGTTAAAAACCTCCGAGCCGTGCAAAAATTGTATGGGCGGATCAGCCTCAGGTGCAGGATTTTCCGGTAAAAACTCTCCAAGGATCCGCAGCGACTGAGAAACAAAACAACTTCTGCCAGGAAGGCTGAAAATCCTCCTTAGGCGTGGAGCGCAACCCTAAACGAACCCAGGGCAGGTGGTCGACCCAATTTGTGTCCGTGAGCGAAGCTCTGAGCGCTGCTTTAAGGGATCTATGAAAACGCTTGCATAATCTGTTAGCCTGGGGGTTGTACATGGTAGTGCGGTGAATTTTGACCCCCAGGCTCTGTGCCATCGCGAACCAGAGTTCCGACACGAATTGTGGACCCCTGTCGGACGTGATGTCCGATGGAGATCCAAAACGCACGACCCAAGCTGACAAAAAAGCGCAAGCCACTTCTGAGGATGTGGTAGATTTCAGCAGGACCACTTCAGGCCAGCATGTGGTGCAGTCCACGACTGTCAAAAGGTGTGTGAAACCTTGCGACGCTGGGAGGGGTCCCACCACATCCACATGGACGTCGTCGAATGTCCCAGCCAGGATTTGGAACGGCTCGAGAGGGGCTCTGGTGTGCTTGTGCACTTTGGCCCGCTGGCACGCGATGCAAGCTGCAGCCCACTCTTTCACGTCCTTGCGCAAACGCAGCCAGACGAATTTCGCCCCCACTAGCTTCACCGAAGCACACACTCCTGGATGTGAAAGGGAGTGGACCAACTCAAAAACGCGACAGCGCCAAGAGCTCAGAACCAACGGGTGCAGGCAGCCGGTAGAGATGTCGCAGAGCAAGGGAGGGCATCCTTCTTGCACCACCCTGCTCTCCAGCCTTAACCCAGTTGGCGCAGACAAGAGTGCGCAAATGTCCGCGTCCCCGGCTTGTTCCATGGCCATGGCAGGGAAATCAATTCCCATATAGACCGGGGCAATTAACGTGCGTGACAGGCAATCGGCCACAACGTTGAGCTTACCGGCGATGTGTTGAATGTCATGGTAATAAACTCTGAAATTGTGGCCAAATGCCGTTGCTGCCGGGCCGACCATGGTTCTGAAACCTTGGCCATCACATACGTCAGCGGCTTATGGTCCATGAACGCGGTGAACTCGCGCCCCTCCAGCCAAAACTGCAAATGGCGTGTGGCCAGGTGGAGAGCCAGCAAATCTCTATCAAATGTGCTGTATTTGCGTTCATTTTTGTGCAAGGTTCGACTAAAAAATGTCAATGGCTGCCACGAAACTGAGCTGCACTGCTCCACAACTGCCCCTATGGCAACATCAGACACATCCATAGTGATCGCTATCCGTGCAGATGGATCCAGGTGGGCTAGCAATGTGGCATCCGCCAGTGCTGCTTTGGCATTTGCAAAAGCTTGGTCTCGCTCAGGAGTCCAGTTGATGGTTTCTGCAGGCCTCTTTTTTTTAAGCACTGCAAAGAAAGGCTGCATCAGCTGGGCTGCTCGGAGAAGGAAACGGTTATAAAAATGAACCATTCCCAAAAACTCCTGTAGTGCTCTCACGGTCTGTGGACGCGGAAAGTCCGACACAACGCGCACCTTATCCGGTAACAGGATCACGCCCTCCGACGAAATGCAGTGGCCAAAAAAATCAATCACTGGCACATCGAACTGGCACTTCACTGGGTTGACTATCAGCCCGTGCGCTTCCAACCTCTGGAAAACCATCTTGAGATGGGTGATGTGCTCCCCCTCGGACACGCTGGCTACCAGAATGTTGTCTAAGTAGACGAAAATGAAGGACAAATCGTGCAGTACTGCATCCATCATCCTCTAGAAGGTCTGCGCCATGCCTTTTAATCCAAACGGCATGCATAAAAATTTGAAACGGCCGAAAGGAGTTATTACCGTCGTTTTTGGAACATCTTCTGTGCGTATTGGGACCTGGTGGTAACCGCGGACCAGATCCACTTTGGAAAAAACACTAGCGATCGTGTTCCGTGGCATTGTTCAAGTGCCGGAAATCACCGCATGGTCGCCATGACCCGTCAGCTTTAGGCACCATGTGGAGTGGAGATGCCCACGGGCTGTTGGAGCACCTGACGATGCCCAACTGCTCCAAGTTGATGAACTCCTCGCGCATGCTGGCCAGTTTAGCTGCGTCCAGGTGCCGAGGTCGTGCGATTACCGGTGGCCCTCTCATAGCTATGAGATGTTCTACCCTGTGTTTCGTTATCATAGCCAAAAACGTCAGGACCGTGAGTGCTGGGAACTGTGCGAGTAACTGTTGGTACTTACCCCCTGGAGCTATAACGTTAGCCAGTGTTGTCGACCCAGCTTCCCGAGCTGTACAGGGCAGAGAGGCAAAAGAGACAGCATCTACTAATCTCCTATTAGCAACATCAACTAACAACCTATACGCACATAAAAAATCTGCGCCCAAAATGGGGGCGGAACATGCGGCTACCACAAAGTTCTACTGAAAGTTGCATCCGTGTAAGCATATTGTCAGTGTCCGCTCACCAAATGTCCTGGTGGATCCGTTGGTGGCTGTAAGCTCAGGACCACTTCCCCCTGCCACCCTGTCTGCATTGACCGGCAGGATGAGGCTCTTCTGGGTGCCTGAGTCCACCAGAAACCATCTCCCCGAACGTGTGTCTGTGACATAAAGCAGCTTGTTTCTGTCGCCAGCGGTCACAGTCGCTCCTGACTGCTGGTTGCTGTTTCCCAACTTCTTGAATTGGCATGGCTGCATGCATTGCTGGGCGTTTGAGCCAAAGCGGTGATGACAGAAGCAGATCGCCCTGTTCCTGCATCTTCTGGCGTCTGCTCCGGCTACCACCAACGGCTCCTCGACCTTGCTGGAGTCCCTCCTGGATGCCAGTGCTGCTGCATTCACGCTGAGAGTTCTGGTCACTAAATGATGCAATCCGCTCCCTGCGCCAGTGCACGGTAGCGCTGCAGCCAGTAGGTTCCTGAGGAACAGGTGGGCGAACAGGAAAGGCTCGTCGTTTCTCCCCATCAGTGCCAACATGCTCTCCATCAGTTCCACGGCTGATCTGTCCCCTAACTCCGAACGTGTTAGGAGTCTGTCCGCCCTTTCACTGTCCAAAAGGGTATAGCGCTGGAGAAGCATCCTCTTGAGTGCCTCGTTTTTCCCCTAGGCCAGTGGCTCCTGGAGCAGGCTTGTCGCCTGTTGTGTGGCACACGCGTCCAGCACAGCGACCACATAGTAGTATTTTGTGTCATCCATTGTTATCCCGCAGAGTGTGAACTGGACTTCTATGTGCAGAAACACGCTGTTGGGTCATGAAGCCAGAAGTCTGGAAGCTTGACTGAAACAGTGCACGCAGCGCTGGTGCTCTCCCTCTAGGTAGTGTCCGGGGCAGTGCTTGTCTCGCTCTCCATGGCATGTCATGGGGTCACCAGTGTGGAGAAAGGAATAGGCAAGGCCATGAGCTGAATGACACAAGACTTTATTCTCTCTCCAACAACAGAACAGCAAAACAGCAATCCCGGGTCTCTGTGCATTCCCCTTTTTTTTCTTTAATTCCATTCATTGAGACCTGGAACTTCCAACCATCATACATTGTTGTTTAACACTTCTTGTGGTAACGTATTGTCACTTCCTGTGTTGTTGGCTGTCATGTGGTTTGCTCTGTGGTTAGCTCTCCTCACTCTCCTGAGGATTATTGCCTTTAATTGTATTTTTTTTTATTTAAGTTTTTGTAAAGGATATACATGTCATTACAGCATTGCATTGTTTACATTTTCATCACGTTCTCTTTTTTTTTGTTTTTTGACAACATTGGAAAAATAATTATTACAACACCCTTTTTTTTAAGTAAAAGAAAAAGAGAAATTAAAGAAAGAACAAAAAAATCCAAACAAAAAAACAAAACAAGAAAAAAAACAAAAGAGCAGAAAAAAAAAATAAAAGAGTATCTGAGTAAAAAGAATTAGGAGTAGATGGCAAGGAAGTGTATTCACCTCATCATTTTCATCCCGGGCCAGGGGAGTTATGATTCTCATACATAAATCAGTCCCTTTTCAAGTGAAAAATGTAATTGGAGACAAACTTGGAAGATATGTAATCATTCAAGGTTCTTTGCTATTAGAAAATATAAATCTTGTGAACTTATATGGTCCCAATATAGATGATCAAAAGTTCTTTGCTAATTTATTTCTTATTTTATCATCACTTACAGGGCAACATATAATAGCAGGGGATTTTAATTGTACATTGAATCCAGGTATAGATAGATCAACAGGACTGGATTGTACGCACAATGGATGTAGGATGACTATTAATCATTTTATGAAAGAATTGAGATTGTTAGATATATGGAGAGAAATGAAACCACAAGTTAAAGCCTATTCTTGTTATTCCAGTACCTACAAGACATTCTCACGTATTGATTATTTTTTGATTTCCACAGAATTAAGATCCAAGATTCAAAACTGCTTTTATGATAACATCGTGATCTCTGATCATGCACCCTGTTGTCTAATATATGTAGATAAAAAATTGACAAAGGAATCAGGTAGATGGCAATTTCGGCATAAATGGCTTCAGGATGAGGAATTTGTCAAGTATATAGAAAAACAGATAGACGAGTACTTTGACATCAATACTACACAAACATCAGCATGTGTAAAGTGGGAAGCTTTCAAAGCTTTTATTAGGGGACATATTATTAGTTATACAGGATCAAAATCTAAGAAGACTCGAGAGGAGAGAGCTAAATTGGAACATAAAATGAAAAGTCTTCAGGAAAAAGTGTATGCAGGAAGTGATCCAAGGTTGGAGAATGAATTACTGATTTTGAGAGCTGAATACGACAAAAAATCAGCGAATAGAGCTGCCTCGAGTCTTCTAAGATTGAAACAATCTTTTTATGAACAAGGTGAAAAATCAGGAAAATTATTGGCATGGCAGATTAAACAATTAGAAATTAAAACACCAATTACTAGTATTATAAGTAATGGACAGGTAGTTATAGATCCTTTAGAAATTAACAGAGCCTTTAGAGATTACTATGAAAAATTATATGATACTAAAAATGAATTTGATTTAACAAAACTAAATGGGTTTTTGAACGAACTATCTATACCGTGTATTCCAAATGAAAACAGGGAGATATTGGAGTCTAAAATTAGTCAAGAAGAAGTTGGGCTAGCCATTGATAATATGAAATCAGGAAAAAGTGCAGGACCAGATGGTCTTCCAGTTGACCTTTATAAGAAATTTAAGAATAAATTAATAAAACCTTTTTTGGAAATGGTTTTAGAAGCATTTCAAAATAATAATTTACCATCATACATAAATAATGCCTTAATTATACTGCTGCCAAAACCAGGTAAGCCCTCTAATAAATGTGAAAATATGAGACCAATAAGCCTATTAAACGCCGACCTTAAGATAATCTGTAAAATTTTAGCAAGACGAATACAAGAAATTTTACCAAATATTATTAATCGAGATCAGAATGGCTTTATAAAGGGAAGACAAGGCTTCCATAATGTAAGAAGACTATTTAATATTATTTATTTTAATAAAGAAGCACCGGATACAGCTCTCCTATCACTGGACGCCGAAAAGGCCTTTGATAGAGTTGAATGGCCCTTTCTTTTTGAAGTCCTACAAAGGTTTGGACTTGGAAATAATTTCATAAAATGGGTTCAAATAATATACAATAATGCTACAGCAGAAATCCTAACAAATAACAATATTTCAAAACCAATAAAAATCAATAGAGGATGTCGACAAGGCTGTCCACTTTCACCTTTACTGTTTACTATGGCAATTGAACCTTTAGCGATAGCGATACGTTTACATTCACAAATATATGGAATTAAAGTTGGACCAACAGAACATAAAATCTCCCTGTACGCCGATGACATAATTTTGTTTATGTCGAATCTAAAAAAATCAATTCCAACCTTGTTGAATTTAATAAAGAATTTTGGGGAAATATCAGGATATAAAATAAATAAAACTAAATCTTCAATATTAATGCTAAATGAGACCCAGAGAAATTACCCAGCCCCTGAGGTAAATCAATTCAATGTTGTAAATCAGTTTAAATATTTAGGAATCCAAATTGTGCCTAAGCTAGAATCAGTCGCCAGTGTCAACTATGAAGCCTTAATGACAGATATCAATGAGTTAATTCAGAGATGGATGTCACTACCAATGTCGATGATCGGGAGAATCAATATACTTAAAAGTAATATTTTACCTAAAATACTTTATTTATTTCAATACATTCCCTTATCACCACCTTTAGATTTATTCTCAAGAATAAAAAAAAAGTTAGTGGAATTTATATGGAACAACAGGAGGGCTAGATTACGTCTGTCTTTATTATATTTACCATTTGATCGTGGAGGTCTGAAATGTCCAAATTTTATGTTGTATTATTGGTCGGCACAACTGAGGTCTATGACATACTATTTTTCATCAAATGATCTCCCTCACTGGACTGAAATGGAATCATACAATTTACCTTTACCTCTTCCCATATTCATATACTCAGATTCGGCAAAAAAATTACAAAAACAAGTTAAAAATCCATTTGTAAAGCATATGATCAAAATATGGTGTGAAGCTAAAAACTATTTAAAAGAACCACAGTGACTGTCACAATTTAGTCCAATATGGGGTAATCAATATTTTAAACCAGGGAGAGCGGACGCTGTATTTAAAGTATGGAATTTAAAAGGGATACAAAAGATTCAGGATTTATATTTGCCATGTGCAGATAACATAATGTCTTTTGAAGAGCTGAGGATCAAATTTAATCTCAATAGAACACATTTTTTTAAATATCTTCAACTTAGAAACTTTATTCGATCAAATCAAAATAAAGCTCTCACTCGACCTATTTATTCATCCTTGGAAAAAATGATGATGAAAGAGTAAAAGAAAGGGTATTATTTCAGAGTTTTATAACTCATTGACACTATCTTCAAGTGAAAATTCACTGAAAAGATTAAACTACTGGAAAGAAGATCTGCAAATTGAAATTTCAGAGGAACAATGGGAATTGGCTTGTACAGAAGCTCAAACCAAATCAATAAATGTACGCCTTAAATTGATACATTTCAAATGGTTAATGCGGATGTATGTTACACCGGAGGAGTTAAATAAATATAACAAAAATATACCAGATACATGCACAAAATGCATGGAAAGTAAAGGAACTCTATTTCATTGTGTATGGGAATGTAGATTAATAAGAATGTTTTGGGAAGAGGTGAGGGTAACAATTGAAAAAATAATCTCAAAACAAATCATATTGAATCCTAAATTGTTTTTGTTGGGTTTGTACCCAGAAAAGCATAATTTTAATAAAAGTGAAAGAACATTCATAGACCTCAGTTTGATTAATGCCAAAAAATGTATTGCACTATTATGGAAAAAGACTCATAGACCAGATGTGACTCAGTGGTTAAGACAGATGTTAACAAACCTTCCATTAGAAAGAATAACATATATACTGAAATCAAAGGAAATTGTGTTTGAGAATATATGGAGACCTTTTATTGATTATGTAAAAAATTTAAACATAACTTTTGAAGAAGAAGGTGAATGATGTGTGTGGACCTTGTAAATTCCAAACTGGTGAACATAATATGTATACTTATGTATTGGATTGTCTAGACTAAACAGAGGAGCATTGTTGAAGATTTGATTTTGCTGGTGGTTGTTGGTGTTTTTAGTGCATCCTTCTTTTTTTTTTTTTTTTTTTTTTTGTAGTACTTTAGTGTTAGTGTTTGATTGTTTGTATCATGTTTGTTAAAAAAAAAAAAAAAAAAGGTTCAATAAAGATATTGTGGAAAAAAAAAAGAGTATCTGAGTAGAGTTGGAACAAAGAGAGGTGCCATTATTGAAATGGTATTTGTCAAAGATTAGATCTAATGGAAGACACATATGCGTTCCAGGGTTGCCAAAAGTTCAAGAACCCATCCATGTCCTGTCTCTGTGCGAATGTCAACTTTTCCATCGAATAAATGTCTTGGATCACGTTAATCCAATCTTCAGGTGTAGGACAATCCTTCAACATCCATTTTTTTGTTAGAGCTTTTTTACTTGCCAATATTAAAACAGTGTAATAAGTATTTTTCCTCCTCATCTTTCCAGTGATTCCAGTAGTAAACCCAAATACAAAGTTACAAAAGGGAACTGTTATTTTGAATATTTTCCCCAATATTGTCTGTACATTGGTCCAATATTGGTGGATAACTGGGCATTACCAAAACACATGAAAATGATTTGCAGTGTTTTCACCACACAAGCGCCAACAATTCAACCCCTTACGAGTAAATTTGTTTTGTGCAGGTGTTCTGAAAAATCTTACCAAATTTTTCCATCCAAATTCTCTCCGCTGCAGGGATGAGGTACTTTTCCATTGTTGTTTATTTAGCTTTTCCCATATTTCCAGTTGTAAAGTGAAATTCCCCTCTTTTTCCCATCTCTCTCTTATATATGGGCTGAATGACACAAGACTTTATTCTCTCTCCAACAACAGAACAGCAAAACAGCGATCCCGGGTCTCTGTGACTATATACGTATATATATATATATATATACAGTATATGCCTATATTGCCTATATATATATATGGTGCCACACGAGTTGGCTGCCTTTTGCAACAGCGGCTCAATTCTGAGTCTTTTTATCTTCCTTCTTCTTTCTGATCCGGTGATAACTTTCTGATCCGGCACACCTTTCACTCTATTTATATCACGGACACACAGATCGCCCCAAAGGTCTCCCGAGTCGGCGGACGGAGCCTCTGTTTACAGCAGGAGACGATACAGCAGGGAAGAGCTAGCTAGCACTCAACCGCCACCCGGTGCTAACGGAGAAACTCAACATACCGGGGAACTGAAGTGAAAACGACGCGGGTGCCGGGCTGGAGTTTAGGCGGCGTGCAAGAATTATAAGACAGAATAATAAAGAGCGATGGCAAGAATCAAGCAGACTGCCCGTAAATCTACTGGAGGAAAAGCCCCCAGGAAGCAGCTGGCCACCAAGGCTGCTCGAAAAAGTGCTCCGGCCACCGGCGGAGTGAAGAAGCCTCATCGTTACAGGCCCGGTACCGTGGCTCTGAGAGAGATCCGTCGCTACCAGAAATCCACGGAGCTGCTCATCCGTAAGCTGCCCTTCCAGCGCCTGGTGAGGGAGATCGCTCAGGACTTCAAGACCGACCTGCGCTTCCAGAGCTCCGCTGTCATGGCTCTGCAGGAAGCCAGCGAGGCCTACCTGGTGGGTCTCTTCGAGGACACCAACCTGTGCACCATCCACGCCAAGAGGGTCACCATCATGCCCAAAGACATCCAGCTGGCCCGCCGCATCCGCGGAAAGAGAGCTTAAGACTTTCTGCTGCACATCCACCAACCACAATGCTCCGCACTGTGTGTCTATGTATATATATATATATATTTATAGTAATATGTACATATGTATACTAACTAACTAACTAACTAACCTGCACTTATATAGCGCTTTTCTAGTCTAGCTGCTCTTGTTTTTTCTTGCCTTCTGATTGTTGCTCTGAGTGTTGCTATCCCTGTGCTGTTGCAATCCTGGAATTTCCCCATTGTGGGACTAATAAAGGCTTATCTTATCTTATCTTATCTTATATATGATGTGTTGTCTCCTTTTAAGTCTTGAAGACCTTGGTATATTTTAGAAATGTATCTGATCCCTGGGATCCCTTTATATGCCATTAAGAAGACCTTCAGAACAC